>CM064491.1:13010331-13135644 GCA_032716605.1 Paralithodes platypus | reverse complement strand
ATAGAAGGAGCGATGAAGAGAAGGGGAAAAAAGGCGAGATGAAAAACGGCGAGAGAGAGAGAGAGAGAAGAGAGAGAGGAAGAGAGGAGAGACGAGAGAGAGAGACGAGGAGAGGAGAGAGAGAGAAGAGAGAGAGGAGGAGAGAGGATCGAGAGAGAGAGACTGGGGAGAGACGAGGAGAATGGTGATGATGAGAGAGAGAGAGAGAGGGGGGGGGGTAACCGCGAGGCCGAAATTGAATAGTTATGAGGAAGAGGAAGAAAGGAGGAGGAGGAGGAAGAGGAAGAGGAGGAGTAGGAAGAGGAGGAGTAGGAAGAGGAGGAGGAGTAGGAAGTGGAAGAGGAGGAGTAGGAAGAGGAGGAGGAGGAGGAGGAGGAGTAGGAAGTGGAAGAGGAGGAGGAGGGGGGGGGGATACGTAATGCCAAAACATCCGAAAATATATATAAAACCCTGTGATCGAGGGCCTGTCCTGGATAACGTATTTTTCACAGTAATACATTAATAGTTCTATATTAATGTAGGTGTTTATGTATACACAATATGGTATATATATATATATATTTCTGCTTAAGGTGATGGTGGCTGTTTTTTGTTTTTGTTTTCTTCTATTTATTAAGTTATTCATATATTTGTTTACTTTTCTTGCTAGACCTCCATCAAGCTTAAAAAAAACACCCCCTAGATCCCCCTTCAAGATAAATTTGTACATTTTTCGGTAGAAAAATATCCCTGCCCAAGGCCAGGACATGTGTATGTGTATATTTGTGCGTGTGTGTTTGTGTTAGTGCCTGTGTGTGTGTTCAATATGAGGAGGGGGCCAAACAAAGGGTATATCCCGTACCAATTAATCCAAACTTAAGGGGACACTGACTGCTTTTTTTACCTATAAATTAATTCTTTCATAAAATTCTTAGTTTCCTCGCTAGACCTCCAGCAAGCTCAGAAAAACACCCCCAATACCCCCATCAAGATAGATTTGTACATTTTTCGGTAGAAAAATGTACCGTCCGAAGTCCGGTTTCTCTTAAACTTATAGGCTCGCTATCGCTCGCCAGGAAAAAATCGATACCTAAATGGCACGAAGGGTCCTAATATTGACAAAGAAATGGGGTGAAAGGTCATAAAATCCCCAAACTAATAGAACCAACGTCTTAAAATCTCAAAACTAGTGGGGCTAAACATTAGGGAGAATGTGGTCCAGAAAAACGGTCTGCCTCCCCTTAATTTTCCATTGTCACAGTTTTAATCACCTATTGAAAACGCCCTCTGCTGCGTTGTTATACCATAATTGTGGCTACATAGTGTTGTTTTTGTTTTTCTATGTGTATGAAAGAGACAAAAGGCAGGTTGCCTGTAACGAGTGTCTCCCCCAAAGCCATGAGTGACAGGGCCAAATTCAAGGGACGTTGGGGTCAAAATGTTTTGACACACGAAGTTTAAAGCAGTTTAAGTCATAGGATGAAGGAAAGAAGGATTGAGGGAGAGAGTTCCAGAGTTCCCTTGATGAGTAGAATTTTTTTGCCAATTTTTGGGTTGGAGAGCTGGACAAAATAGGAGTGGGAATATGTTGAAAGGCGGGTGCCTCGCACTCGCCGCAAGGGAGGGGGTATGCACTGAGACTGAGAGCGCTCTGAAGAACACTGATTGTTGTAGTAGCGATAGTACAGTGAAAGAGATGCAACATTGCGGCGTGTAGAAAAAGATTGTAGAAAACTAGTAAGAGGAAATGAGTTGATGAGATGTAATACTGTGGACTGGACTCTTCCGAGAAGTGCGGTATGGGTGGAACCTCCCCACACAAGTTAAATTATATATGGTTTTCAATATCGTAAAATAAAGTTACTCTATCTCTGCGTATATATATTTATGTGAATGATTCATACGGACAGGTAATTGACCACTTGCGAGTTTCAGGCTATAAGGAAGTTGGAGCCGTGTGAACATCGATATTAAACAGAAATGTAATAATAATGATGGATAAATGGTATGTTGAATTGGGTTGTATGTATTTATATATGTACTACGACCGTATATTAGCCATTATCGTTGTCTACAGCTCCAACTTCCTTATAGAACGAAACTCGCGAGTCGGTAATTGGAAGATATTGGATTCTTTATTTACTAACGTTTTGGTCTCTTCCTTGGTGTTTTTCCTCTCTCTCTCTCACTCTCTCTCTCTCTCTCTCTCTCTCTCACTCTCACTCTCACACTCTCTCTCTCACTCTCACTCTCTCTCTCTCTCTCTCTCTCTCTCTCTCTCTCTCTCTCAGACACAGAACACATCGGTTCGTTAACTCCTAAGTCAGTTAAGGGGGGATTGGATCGTATTTCTGGCCCCCCCGTCTCCCTCATGTTTAGCCCCATTAGTTTAGATATTTTTAGACGTTCGGCCCATTAGTTTGGCGGTTATAACACCTTTCGCCCCATTTCACTGTATATTTCAAGACCTTTCGTGCCAATTAGGTGTCGATTATTTCCTAGCGAGCGATAGCGAGCTTGTAATATTAAGAGGGAAATTCTTCTACCAAAAAATGTACACAATTATCCTGACGTGGGGGTTTAGGGGGTGGTTGTTTAAGCTTGATGGAGGTCTTTATAGTGGAGGAAACTAAAAATTTATAAATAGTTATATAAATGAGGAAATAAATACGCCCTTAAGAGGTCTCCTTTGGTTTACTAATTTAGTTAATCAAATCTTGGGAGACTTATTCTGGACTAACTTTACTTTCTTTACTTGGATTCTCCTTTTAAATGTCAGATCACAGTGTTACACAGACTCTAGCTATCGGTCAACTAACTTAAGACAGATTAGGATAACCCTGTTGGAATATAAAAGGTTAGTACTAGCTCACTTAAGGGGAGGTATTTAGTTTGTTCCCTACGTTTTCATCAAGCTTAAAATTACACCCCCTAGACCCCCTTTCAAGATAAATTTGTAAATTTTTCGGTAGAAAAAATTTCCGGCCGGAGGCCGATTGCTCTTAAATTACAGGCTCGCTATCGCTCGCCAGGAAAAAATCGACATCTTAATGGCACGAAAGGTCTTAAACTTGACAGAAATGGGGCAACATGTCTTAAAATGTCCAAACTACTAGGGCGAACGTCTTAAAATCTCAAAAGCAATGGGGCTAAACATGAGGGAGAAAGGGGTAAAGAAAATAATCCCTCAAGTGGAAATCTCCCCTTAAGGGGGGTGACCTGTTTTTGTCTCTTTCTTGGGTGAATCCATTCGGCCCCATTCGGCCCCATTCAGCCTACTCTTTTAAGACATTTATCCCCATCCAAGTGTCGATTTTTTCTTGGCGAGCGATAGCGAGCCAGCATTTTAGGGAGAAATCCGGCGACAAATGTACATATGTTGCCAGCTGTCTTGTTCTGTACAGGGGCACAGTCCACCCATGTATCGAGTATTGTTCCCATGTGTGGGAAGGTTCCACCCATACTGTACTTCTCGAAAGGGTACAGTCAAGAGGCTTTTGTCTCATGAACCCACCTCTTACTAATTCCGTACAAGTTCTTACTACACGCAGCAATGTTGCATCTCTCAGTCTTCTACCGCTATTACAATAATCAGTGTTCTTCAGAGCTCTCTCAGTGTATACCTCCTCCCTTACAGAGAGTGGGTGACAACCGCCTTTCAACATATTCCCAACCCCTAACCTGAGAGTAAACCGATTTTCTCAGTCTTTCTTCTGCTCAACAAGTAAACTCTGGAACTATCTCTCTCAAACTGTATTTCCTTCATCCTATGACTTGAACTACTTCAAGCTCCGTGTGTCCAGACATTTGTACTCTAACGTACCTTGAATATGACTCCCTGTCACTCTTTTAACTTTGGAGGATACACTTGTTACAGGCAATATTGTCTTTTGTTTCCTTCATACACATTGAAATAATATAGTTTGCAAAGTAAAATTATTAAATCATTCTATACAAAAGCCCAATTTTGATCTAAGCATAGAAATAATTGAAGGTTTTAATATAACTTTGGTAGGATATGATTAAATCAAAGGAGAGCATGTAAACCCCTTTCAATCCCCGAGATCTTGCTTTAGCAGAATAAAATCATTTGAAGAAAGCCAGACAGAAATTAAGAAAAGGTCTCACCGTATACTGTAAAGCGAACACTGACAAACTGGTCCAAGAAAGGAAAATGGTTAGACACAGAAAATGAGGATCAGTTTAGCGAGCGTCCGGAGAATGGCAGATCATTAAGGGGAGCCCACCTCGCTTTTTTCTCTTTCTCTCCCTCTCTCTTTGGCTTGTATCCATTCGGCCCCATTCAGCCTATTGTTTTAAGACGTTTTCCCCCATCCAGTTGTCAATAATTTCCTGGCGAGCGGTAGCGAGCCACCATATATATATATTTTTTTTGACAACAAGCTTAATTTGTACATTTTTCGATAGAAAAATTTCTCCGAAGCCGGATTTCTCCATACAATGCTGGCTCGCTTTCGCTCGCCAGGAGGAAATCGACACCTGGATGGGGATAAACGTCTTAAAACAGTTGGCTGAATGGGGCCGAGTGGATACAAGCCAGGGAAAGAGAGAAAAGGAGAGAAAGATAAAACAAAAATCGGTGACCCCCCCTTAAGCTCAAGGAATTTGAAGCAATGGCAACTTGGGAAGAAGAGCGAAATATAATGTTGCAGTAATTATGAAAACCTGGTATTTTGGGGATAGTGAAATATGGCAGATACTTTTTGTGCAATTGAAAAATATAAAATATAAAATATAAGATATAAAATTCAATATCTCGACGCGTCACAGTAATAAAGTAACGCCCCGTTCTTAACATTAATCATCAATTACAAACCCCAATGCACTTGAATACACTAATGAAAGCATATGGTCCTCCCGGGATTCGAACTCGGGACATCACACCCAGAACATAAGCATCTAAACCATTACACCACTGAGAGAGAGAGAGAGCGAGAGCGAGAGCGAGAGAGAGAGAGAGAGAGAGAGAGAGAACATGAAGAGGAAGAGATGAGAGAGGAGAGAGGTAGAGAAGAGAGAGAGAGAGAGAGAGAGGAGAGAGAAGAGATAAGAGAGAGAGAGAGAGAGAGAGAGGAGAGGAGAGAGAGGAGGAGAGAGAGACGAGAGAGGAGGAGGAGAGAGAGAGAGAGCGAGAGCGAGAGCGAGAGAGAGAGAGAGAGAGAGAACTGAAGCAGACGAGGGTGATGGTCGTGGGAGATAGCGAGGCGGAACATGTACGGTACAGTCGGCCGAATAAGTGATGTACCGGCACCAATTATTATGTGTTGATCAATTAGTATCAGCAATGTTTACACAAGATTTATTCTTTTCGAGTGAGATGTAGAAGCATTATCCTACACTTACCCACCCTATTCAACATCTGACAGACATTAATACAGCACAGAGAGGCAAACGTAATGACAGTTGAGACATGACTTATTAGCGTCACTGTACGCTGGGATATGTGAGCGACGGAATATAGTGTAGATGGGGCGTTCGAGTATTGAGTACAGCGTTTGGATCTATATATAGTACGGTAATAACATCAATTGAGGAGCTGAATGCAATTGATAACTCGTATGTATATATAGTAATTGAATGGTGTCTATGAAGATTGGTTATTCTAGCATCATTTCTCTCTCTCTCTCTCTCTCTCTCTCTCTCTCTCTCTCTCTCTCTCTCTCTCTCTCTCTCTCTCTCTCTCTCTCTCTCTCTCTCTCTCTCTCTCTCGTATTCTCCATCTCTTCTCTTCTTGTTCTCTCCTCTTTCCATGTTGTCCCTTCCTCTCCCTCCCCTTTCCTCTTCAATAATGTACTTTATTTCCTCTCACTTCGCCTTCCCCTCATTTATCATTCTATCCTCCTCTCTCCCTCCTTCGCATGTTCAATTCTTCCACCTTTTTAAATATCTCCTCCTTCCGTGATTTTTGGATATAACTTTCCTTTCAATAAATAGCATATATAGTTTCGCTGCTGATGTATAGAAAATGATATATTAACGTTTCCAGAGATATAGTGTCATACTTATTAATAGGTGAAGTACTCAAATATTTATGAGTGGACTATATGACATCCAAGTGTACAGTCACTCATAAAAATTTCTGGACCTCACCTACTTGAAATTAGGGATATTTGTCTCTGGAAACGAACAGATCAATTTAGTTTTCTATTCATCAACTACAAAACAATACATACCGGTACTATTCATTGAGAAGCAAATTCCATCCAAAAATCAATCCATACAGTGATAATTGCATAAAGAATAACGGTGACGCTCATATGTCATGTTTCAGCTGTCATTATGTTTGGCTCACTCTGCGGTGTATTCATGTCTGCCAGATGTTGAATAGGATGGATAAGTGTAGGAACATGGTTATATATCGCACTCGAAATGAATAAACCAAGTTTTAGATATTGCTGATACCAATTATTGATCGAAATATATATACTTGGTGCCGCGACATCACTGATTTGGCGGACTGTACATCAAGCAATAACAATGATTCGTCTGGACATCCGTATATAATCCCCCTCTATACGCCTATATACTCCTAACATATGGGCCTATATACATTACCCTCTATAGTGTATATCTATTGACCGATGCCTCGCTATGCCCCAGTGTTGCCAATTTAGCTACTTCCCGCTAGATGTAGAGGTATTTACTTCGATCTAGAGGCACACTTTTACATTTAGCACATGAATTCTAGCGATATTCTGGAGATGTGAGCCATTTTAGTGTGATATTCTAGAGATTGTGGCACTATTGTAGCGATATTTTGCGTTTGTTTACGATCTAGTGGACTTGCTTTGGTAACCCTGCTGTGCCCACCATTAGATAGATAGACCGGCCATCAGGAAGGGTCTCACGCGGCTGCAGGTGGTTGGTAGACATTTCCCTACCTGACCATTTCGCCTCTTCTCTCTGTCACTGTGTTTGTTCTTTTTGTTTATGTCTATATTCCAATTACTCCCTGTGCATTCAACCGTACAATTTACGGTGAAGCCCGTGAGGTCTCGTTCCAGTCTAAAGAGTGAGACATGTGAAGCACTTTGAGATGCAACCAGCCCCCTCCATCTTGCCTTCGCAAGATCCACGGGGCCAGGTTGCCCACCCACGGCTCGAAGCAGTCCCATCTCTGCCTCAGCTGCCTCGCTCCAGTGCTTCACTGTCTCACCCCCTAGCTTCAGACCCTCACTCTCAGAACGCCACCTATTGATCAATGAACACACTAGGCATTGTCCCCCTGTAGTCTATTTTGAATTTGGGAATATTCATACAGTGCTATTTAATCAGGAACAATGAGGGTATTTATTTGGCGTTTCGGTGGGCTTTGTAGTAATGCACAGATACCAAGTACAGCACAAATTACCAGTCCAGTGGCATGACCACTCCACCACACCTCCCCTACATTAAGGGGAGATATCCACTGGAGTAATTTTTTTCTTGACCTCTTTCTCCTTCATGTTTAGCCCCATTGTTTTGAGGTTTTAAGACGTTCGCCTCATTAGTTTGGCGATTTTAAGAACTTTAGCCCCATTTATGTCAATTATAAGACCTTTTGTGCCATTTAGGTGTCAAATTTCTTCCTGTCGAGCGATAGCATTCCTGTAAATTAAGAGGAACCGGCTTAGGGCCGGGACATTTTTCTACCGAAAAATGTACACATTTATCTTGAAAGGGGGTCAAGGGGGTGTCATTTTAAGCTTGCTGGAGGTCTGGGGAACAACTAAAAACCTCCCCTTAATATTGGGTAAGTAAAGTGCGGCAAACAACATTTCTAGACTGTCAATAAGCATGGGAAAATATAAAAAGACCAAGTAATTTTTAAAGCAATGTTGATACTCAAGAACCCATTTTACTCTCTCAGTATACGAGGGTGCGTTACTTCTATATATTTTCGCTATCATTAGACATGTTATATTAAATTTAGGAAGGATAGTATAGGAGTCTGGGGCTTCAATGTCATACACCATTTTCTAGAGGGCTTTCCGAAAACCAATTTGCCCACTGATAGCAATAAATATATCTATCTATCTATCTATCTATTGCCTGACACCGTGACCCCCGAAGGGGTGGCCACGAACGAACCGCCCCCATGCACCTCTGTCCCCAGTCAGTCGACGCCCCTCCCCCAACCAGCACTGCCTTCGTTCATGTACTTCCTCACTCCATACTTCCACCTCTCATTCGGTCTACCTCTCCCTCTCTGTCCCTCCACCTCGCTCTCGTACACCCTCTTAGTCATTCTCTCGCTTTCCATACGTTCCATATGGTCGAACCATCTCAAGTTGTTCTTTTTCATACTTTCCAGCACATCTACCTCCACACCACACCTCCTTCTTACTTCATCATTAGTCTGTCTATCCCTCCATGTAACTCCGCACGCACTTCTTAAGAAATTCATTTCCACTGCTCTCACTCTTGGTCTGAGTCTCTCAACCAACGTCCATGCTTCGCTTCCGTAAGTCAGTGTCCGGATTACCACACTGTCATGCAAGGACTTCTTCACTTCCATACTGACCACCCTATTTCTTGTTACTGCTTTCAGCGTTCCTACAACCCTCTTCCCCTGGTGTACCCTCTCCTGCACTTCTTCATCCATAGTCCCATCTTTACTCAACACACTGCCTAGATAGGCTACTTAAAAGAGTTGACGATATCCATAGCCTGACCGTTCAGCTTCACCTCACACTCTGTGACTTCACCCCTTTCGAAGACCATAACCTTGCTCTTTCCCGCATTTACCTTCAAATTCCGTTTTTCGCACACTGTTCCAAAATCATTTACCAGACCCTGCAACTCCCATTCATTATCACTCATCAGAACTGCATCATCCGCAAACAGCAGTATAGGTAGCTTCCACTCAATTCCCTCCCTTTTCAGCGATACACCAACATCCACTGCTCTTGATAGTATTTCTTTCATGACTCCATCCATATATACAGTAAACAACCACGGGGACATCACACACCCCTGTTTCAAACCAACATTCAGGTCAAAGAACTCGCTCTGCTCACTCTCCACACGTACTGCCGCCTTTGCACCCTCATACATGCTCTTCATTGCTTTCAGCAACTTGCCATCTACTCCGAATATTCTAAGTACTTTCCACAAACCTTCTCTATCCACTCTGTCATAGGCCTTCTCCAAGTCCATAAAGGCAACATACACCTTTTGTTTCTTCTCCAGATATTTCTCCACAACACAATTCAGGGTAAAAATCTGATCTACACATCCTCTTCCCTTCCTAAAACCTCCCTGATCGTCGGCTATCCATTTCTCCGTTCTCACTCTCTCCATCACTTCCCTACTGTATACCTTCCCTACTACGCTTCGAAGACATATTCCTCGGTGGATACCACACACTCCTCTTTCCCCTTTGCCCTTATATAGGGGGACTATTATGCCAGTTTTCCAGTCATCGGGTGCACTCCCCTTCTCCCATGCTAGTTTGCACATTTTCCATACCCATTCGATCACTATCTCACCACCATGCCTCAACATTTCCCCACACACTCCATCTGTTCCTGGTGCTTTCCCCAACTTCACTCTTTTCATGGCTTCCCACACTTCTGACCTCCTGATCCCCACCTCCTCCTCCACTACTTCTCTTCTCCCTCCCATACCATATCCAGCTATGTTTGCTGGCTCTTCATTCCTTACATTTAGCAACTCATTGAAGTACTCCCTCCATCTTTCGACTCTCTCTTGCTTCTCGGCTAGCATTCTCCCTTTCTTATCTTTCACACCCTTACTGTTTCCCTTGCTACCTTCCCTAACTTTCTTGACTTCTTTCCAGAACAGTTTCTTACTCTCCCTCCATTTTACAATATATAAATACAGTTTATGAATAAATAAGTAAAACAAAATAACGTCCTTATATATTGCTAGGGTTAATATACAAATAAAACGTAATATCAAATTGACAAAGGCAAATAACTATCAATTAATATATTTCTCCAACTCCCTTGATTTTAGCAGTGTGGTGAATTTTCGTGTGTTTCGTAGAGTTTGTGAAAGAGGTGGTAAGGTAGCGAAATGACCCAACACCTCGCAAACCTTGGTGGGAGGCTTGGGGAATGTATGTGACAGACAGAACAATGCCTCTTGAAATGGGACCAGATTAATCGGCGAATATAGATGGCAACTGTATTGATATACTGTATATTAATTAGGGATATGATACATTTGGATCCTCACGACCAATTTATCTCTAAATCTGTTCATATATATATATATACGAAGTGACTTGGCTATATATTTACTAACTAATATTGGTTAGCCCCGTAACTCACTGTAAATATTGATCGAAAAATATATTTGTTGAGCGAATGAGGCTAATACGAAAAATAATGTTTCCCCGTAGGCTATAAGCAGGATTAATAGACAAGCATATTCTAAATAACTTGATATATGAGAGAGAGAGAGAGAGAGAGAGAGAGAGAGAGAGAGAGAGAGAGAGAGAGAGAGAGAGAGAGAGAGAGAGAGAGAGAGAGAGAGAGAGAGAGAGAGAGAGAGAGAGAGACAAGCTCATACACACGTTCTAGCTAGGTTTGTTCTCGTATTTAGCTCTCCACTACAGTGCATCATTTTTGTGTACAATACTGAACATATTGTTAGTACGAAAACTGTTAAGCATAATATAACTATTCATTTTGAGATATATACAGTATATATATATATATATATATATATATATATATATATATATATATATATATATATATATATATATATATATATAATTCAGCGAAGCAAATCCGAGACATATCTGATCCTCCCGACAGACAACCTCAGACTATGAATGCCTTGCCATCTGTGCCAGACTCGCCAATCAACAAAGACCCACCCACCTTTATGTAAGTAAAGGTGCTTACGTAAAGGTGGCTGTGGCTAGGTATAAGGGCGGAAGGGTTCTTAGTGTTTGTGGCATTTGTGGAGATCTGCAGAAAGCTGAAGATGTAACAATAATCCAAGAGTTCTATGCGTTCATTTCTGCTGATTGGCAAACTGGCATCTTTCCCCCTTAAGGCGGTATCACACGAGCGCTTTTTCACCCAACATTTATCCTCAACACTGATCTGGCAGCGTATGAGGTCAACGTTTAAAATATTTCGGTCACCTAAATTCATCTAGAAACAGGCTAGTTGCTGATACCAGTGCAAAATAGTCCAGAAATGTTGCCAGAAAAATTTTGATCATCGAATGTTGACTATAAACGCTCTCGTGTGATACCGGCTTACAGGTAAGGGTATACAATTATGACTATCTGGGAAAAGAAAGGGAAACGAAAGGACTGCAACATCTACTATATGGTGTCACACTTTTCAGTGTGACAAGCAAAGTCATTGCTCAAATTCTTATGATGTGAATTCAAAATATTAAGATAAAATGTCAGAGGCATGAGCAATCCGATTTTATGTTCAACGAATCAACAACTGATTCGATTATAGCACTTCTGATTTCCTTGGAATGCCGATTTATATTTGAGTATATATTACTTGCAATTGATGTCCATCGTCTGATTCAGTGCATTGTGATTCTGTGGCAGCTTCTGCAACTTCACGGGAATGTACTATGCCCACCCATACAAACACATACAACAGCCCACAACACATGATAACTGGTGATGGGCTGGTCTATCAGAGTGAGAGCTGAGCGATCTCTGCCATACCCATAGCTTACTCTGACTGTTCCTTTTACTTATATATCTTCTAGATCTCAAGTGACGGCGTCTTTTCCGTGGATCGACCTCCCTACTGCCAACCTAAAAGTTGGCAGATTGGGAGCCAAAGCGTCACATTTTTCCCTTGCCCCTCAACTTTCCCTTCATAATTGCTGAGGGGCACAGGGCCTTGGGTGGGGCTTTGGTTTCTCGGGCGTTTCCGCGCCCTCCTCAGCTCCCTGCCTTAGAGTGGCTTCGGTCACCTGGGTTTTGTTAGCGGTAAGCAGGGAGGGTTTTGTGGGGGCGCTCTATGGCCTTGGCCTTGCTCGGGACCTTGGGGCTGTTCGGCCAGGCAGCCTGGGGAACAACAACACATGATAACACACAAAGTACACATATATGCACACTCACACAAAAGGCTAACACACGCAAATATCCCCACCCCCCTCCCCCCACACACACAACAAAGTGACGGTGTGTTTATCGGTACAAACGATAATTATGCATGATAACGAGTAATTTTTTCGATTTTTAAACCTAAATACAACTATCTAGTTCAAATTGAACCTAACCTAACTTACCTAACCTAACCTAAAACACTTTGTTTCATAGTGAACATTTAAACTGCCTCCTCAATCTACATGTACCTGCAAACCTATATATTTAATCAATATTGTACCTATAAACACACCACTGCTTGGCCACTCCAAATCACACACACACACACACACACTACGGACACACACACTCACCCTATAACACACACACTCACACTACAAACACGCACTACAAACACACGCACTCACACTACCAATACACACACACACACACTACCAATACACACACACACACACATACACACTCACACCACAAACACAGGAGACAAGCATATCATAATCCACAGAGAGCCAACATGAGACCTCTGAAGAGGAAGAGAGAGAGAGAGAGAGAGAGGAGTTACATGGAATGGTTAGTATCTCAGAGACTTTGCGGTCAATTCCGAGCAGATAATCGAAGAGGAAGGCGAGAGATTGTTTAGTGTACTACTGTACACTGAATTTGTATTTTGTTTTTGTGTGTTCATTGTTTTCTGTTGTGTTGTCCCTATTCTGGCTCTGTCTTGAGTCGGCCACCCCCCCCCCCCACCCCTAACAAAAACCCGGAAAAAGAGGGGGGGGGAGAGGAAAAGTAGGAATTGGGACTGAGTATATAGATAGATAGATAGATAGATAGATAGATAGACTACTGTACACTCATTACAGAGTGTGCAAAAGACTAGCTACTCTCTTTTGGAACTGCTCTACTGAATAACTGTTTACAGATTCTGAAGGAAAAATTTTCCTAGTAGAACAAATCTTATCAGTGAAAAGGTTGCCCCAAATACTATAGTCTATTCGCTGTAAGTAGGCGAGAAATCATGACCTCTATCCTCTGTAACTAAAATACGACTAGAGTAATCGAACGAATATTTCTGCCATTTGGGAAGAGTCAGTCAAGGAACAGATGTGGAAATTTACAGCCAATTTGCTTTAGCCCTTTTTGAGTTACAGAGGCCATGATTTCTAGCCTACTTAAAGCGAATAGACTATATTACTGAATATTTTCAATTCCAACTTCCGGCCATGGTTGGGTGTTCTATTCATATTGAGACTATTTGTTTTGCTATAATTCATATGGTCAAACTTATTAACCCTTTCAATCTCTAATACTCGTTTCTGTTCTGTTTTCTGGCTACTAATAGACGATTTTATGCAGATTAGTAACGGTATACGGAAGTCAAAGGGTTGATGGAGATATTATTTACCCATTTAATACCCACAGATCCTTCCTAAGCTGTATAAAATCGTCTAATGATAGCCAAAATAAACTGCTATAACGCGCTAGAGTTTCAAGGGGTTAAGTATCTAAAAAAAATCTATGAGCTGACTTCGTAGTCTATGTGTTTCCAACGAAAAGAGATCAATAGCTTTCTACCGGTCTTCATAGTTCATTCTTCTCATCGATGGAAAATGCTTTGTCGCCCTTGCTTGTACGTTTTTTCTAGTCGCTGAGTGCCATGTCTCAGACCATTCGAACAGTCTGTTAAGATCCACTCTGACCTGAGGGTCCTTCACATTCATTCCAAGATTAATATCATATGCAAACTTGGAGATCACACTCTACAGACCAATATCGATGTCATTGGCATATATGATAAACAGAAGTGGGCAAAGGACATATCCCAGTGGAACTTCAGAAGTGACTGGAGTCCACTCAGAAGAGAGAGGTTGATAGATAGAAAGACATAGAGAGAGATAATGATAGGTATATAGATAGATAGAGAAATTGAAAGAGAGAGAGAGGGTATGAGAGGATGAAGATATTACTGAGTTAATTACAAATCTTCAGAAGAGTTGTAATGATTTGATTAAGAATTACATTTATGTCAAAACGGCGAGAACATATTTGCACAAAAAAATAATGCTGATATGTGGCACCTGAAAATATAGGCCTTGCAAAAGGTGTTTATGGCGTTACTTAATTTGTAATTTTTCCTTAGTTTTTCCACAGCATTTATGTCAGCGGAATAAACATAATATTTTCTGCAAGAAATTAATCTGAGTATGGCAAGCAGTGGAGATATAAGCTTAAAGCAAAACTAATAATGCTGAAGATATGTTGGCTCATTCAATTTATATTTACACTCAACCAAAAAACAATCTTTACACTAACGCTCTAAACATTCTGGAAGGGGGTCGAAATCTTATGATAATAACTCACAGACGTATGTTTCATCTGATTCATTCTGTTCACACTAGATTATTTACAGCTCACCAGTGTAAACATTGTTTTTTGGTCGAGTGTACAGTACAGTCAAGGGTATAAATGGCAACACACCCATTTAAATCAGTATCGAATGTAAACGAGACCATACCAAGCTTGATAAGAGGCCAGCTGGGGCGGAATATATAAAAAGGCTAAGCCAGACGGATATCTAATATTCGGCCTTCACTTTGAAGTTTGTGCCCAAGCAAATCTATATAACGTCCCAAATCATTAAATTTGACTAAGCGGTGGTCACTTTGAAGACTGGGTAGGGAGGACTCTTAAGCCTAGTTCATACATGTCAAGAGTCCGAGCCCGAGTTTCCACTTGTCAACTGTCGTGGACACTCGGGCAAAAATTAATCCGAGTGTGCAAAATTCCACGAATATACACGAGTGTCCACGAGTCAAGACGAGTAGTCACAAGTGCACGGCGAGTGCACTCTTGGACACTCGCTGTCCTCCAGGAGTCACTATGAGTGTGCTGCGAGTGTACTGAGAGTAGGGAAAAATTTGAAACTTAACTGTCATTTTCCGACCACGAGTAGCTACGATTAGTTATGAGTCACTACGAGTATTCACGAGTCACTACAAGTATTCACGAGTCACTAAGAGTCACTGAGAGTTACCACGAGTGTCTTGATGTTGAGATGACTCGTGGCAACTCGTAGTGACTGATGGACACTCGTGATGACTCAGGCAGTTTTTTGACCACGTGGTTTTGTCCGCGAGTTGCTGCGAGTGTTCACTAGTCTTTCACGAGTAGCTACGTGTAGTTATGAGTCACTACGAGTATTCACGAGTCACTACGAGTCACTGAGAGTTACCACGAGTGTCTTGAGGTTAAGATGACTCGTGCTCAGATTTCCATGCAAGGATGAAAATTTGGCTCCCCGAGCCGAGTTCCCACGAGTTCCCGAGACAAAGCCTGAGTCATTACGCGAGCCCCCGCGACTATAGACTCGTGGAAACAAATATGTATACTGATTCTGAACTGCTAAGATTATAGCTTTAACGGTGCAGGAATACGGTAAGTGGCCGAATTGTTGAGGGGACCCTTGGAAAGTCCATATTTCAAGAACCAATGGCGAGTTTAATTGCGGCAGAAAATATAGCCAACCAAAATTCTCTATAGTCGATGACCTTGAGCTTGTGGTCCAGTCAAAGAAACCCAACTGTCGACAAAGAATAGGGATAACTATAATAACAATTTGAGAGCTTTCAAGAATTACAAATATATCTTATTGTTATTTTGGCGATAACATTTACGTGAACATTATTATAAAACAAATCCTTTCATTTTCAGTTTCTACATTTTTACTGATATTGCTTGTAAACATCACTGGAATCGCAAACGTAGCAAGATATCTGTAAATTTCAATCGTCGGAAAATCCAAAATATAGTCATATTTATGACTATGGTATTTGATAAACAAATAGTTTATAGCTTAAATAACTCAACATATATAATCATATATTCACTAGTAGTTTAATATATGTCTATAATTTTATGTTATGATTCATGATCTAGCTGGAAGCTACTTTTCATACATTTTTCTAGCTCACTCAAATCATAGCTGAAAAATGCCTAGCATGTTCAAAATAGTTGCTTAGGATTTATGCCCAGATAATAATTAATACAATTTTAATTTCTTAGTAAAGTTTTATAGATTCGGCCCCAGATGCTTCAAAACTTTACTTTAATGTTCAAAGACTTCGGAACGGAACGGAAGTATATAGTAAAGGTGAGGCAAGTAATCAAATTTACCCTAGCGATACGACCTACGCCAAGGCCGATTTTACACTCCAGGTACCCAGTTTAACGTATGGGTGGGACGAGGCGAACACGAGAGAAGGCCTGCCCAATGGCCACTGAGCAATCCTGGTGGCTAACCAAGTTCTCAGTCTCGTGTGTTGATTGGTTGTAGGAAGCCACCAATCAGGCCCCTGAATTCATTTTAGCCACCATGAATCCAGGTACTCATTTTCGTCTGAGTGAGACGGAACTGACAGGGAATGGAGTTTGTTCAACACTCCTGGGCTACTTAAACCCTGGTGGCAAGCCAGGGAAATTTCACCCACCCCTAGGGCAACATCTGGTCAATGTCGGTACCGGGTGCAATCACCCAACAGGTGCGGTCACCCATCCAACTACTGACCAGACCCTACGTTGCTTAACCTTCTGATCTATTATCAGGGTTGCAAGCGTGTAGGCAGGGTTGATTCAAAGACTTGAATCAGTGTAACCTTAAATATGCTTACGACTGAACAAGTGTGTATGAGTGTGTTTATGTGTGTGTGTCCATAAAAAAACAATTATGATTGTTGGTATATTGAACACTTCCTGCCTTGATGCTGAAAATCTAGTTTGTATTAGCTTAGGTACAGTACAATGAGTTTTTCTAGCTTAACTACGAGGTCACGTGCAAACTTTGGCAACCGTGAGTGCCTAGTTCCCATCATAGTACATACGCAGATGCACTAGTGAGAGTACGTGTAGGCTAACACAAGCTGATAGTTGATCAGCCTGGCTAGGAAGGGACCACGATAAACTTTAGAATTCTGGGGCATTCGAACCCTAGGCTAACCCGACCCATCAGTGTATGTGTGTGCGTGTGTGTGTGTAGACAAACGTTGTTGGGCTCAAGGCTACAGGTTTCGTGATATTTGTAGGTTTAAGTCTAAAAGTAGATTGAGTTGACAGTTTAAGAGCCCACCCATATTTATACGACACAGAGTGGTTTACGTTAGCTTAGGATATGTTAGGTTACATTACGTCAGCTAGGTTAGGTTTGATTTGGGTAATTTTATCCAGGCATAATGTTTGTGTATATGTACACTTGTACAGTATATATATATATATATATATATATATATATATATATATATATATATATATATATATATATATATATGTAGGGTACGTAGTACCCACCTTGCAACACAATCCCACCCCTACTCTGTGCAACTCTCCAACCCAAGAGTGAAACGCTATTCTCAGACTTTCTTCTATTCAACTGCTGAGCTCTGGAACTCTCCCAGAATCAGTCTTTCCCTCTTCCTATGACTTAAATTGCTTCAAACTCCGGGTGTCCAGGCATTTTAGCTCGAACGTCCCTTGATTTCGGCCCTGTCACTCTTTGAAATCTGGGGGAGGCACTCGCTGCAGGCAGTTATGCCTGTTGTCTCCCTCATTCACATAGAAAAAAGAAAACAAATATACAAATATATATAATTATACTGTATATATCATCACAGGAATAGGCAAAAGCTACCCTTTCTAAAAGTTTCCAAACATCGAGCAAATTCGCCAGCATGTCTGCAGTATTACAGTATTAAACTGATCATGGCAAGAAAAATATAGAAAAGTTACGGCAGAAAAAGGAATCGAACATTCTAAACAAGTTTAAACACCACTCGCACCTCTACTCAGGTCTAAAAGTAATGAAAAAAAAAAGTGACTTAGTATTTTCAAATAGTAATAAATAATGGACACATTAGTGATCATGCAACATAATGTTTTAAATTGGAGCGGACGAAAACACACACTATGTAACTTGTACATGAATATAGACCCTCACATAATCCTAATTAACAGCCACGGAGTACATAATGATGCCTCACTTAAAATCCCAGGATACAAAGTACACAAGAAAAACGAATCAGATAGACACATAGACGGTACAGCTATTGCAATAAAAAACAACATTAATCATAGAATACTAGATGACTTCATATCGGACCTACTAGCTGTCGAAATTCAAACAGTAACTGGCAAAATTATCATAGCAACAGTGTACCTTCCCCCTAGTAGGCCTTACCTCCCCACACCAGACTTCTACAAACTGTTCAGGCAAAACACACCGGTCTACCTCATTGCAGACCTAAACGCCAAACATAACACACTGAACACACAAACACAAAATACAGTAGGGAAACAAATAGGTCAGTTAATAATGGATGGAATCATAAGATACGTAGGGCCACACCTCCCAACCTATCATTCCCATAACTCCTCCACCACACCCGACATAGTCCTAACGAACCACAAAACCTACCATAACCTGTACCTCTCTCCAGGTCCACTCACCACCAGCGATCATATACCAATAATAGCTAAAATATCAACCTCACCCATCATTACCCCAATACCACCTAGACCTAATTTTGCACTTGCGGACTGGGACTCCTTTAAAACTGACATCAGCACCAACATGCAGAACAACACCACACTCAATGAAGGAACAACAGCTAACATAGACGAGACTCTAACAGACTGGTACCACACAATAACAGACAACATAAGAAAACATATACTGACAACAAACTACAGAACATTAACTAACACAAGACACAGTCCAGAAACACAAAATCTACTTGTACAATATACTGCGCTCAGACAACAAGCACAAAATCTAGGCTGGACTAACGAACACTACAGACGATACAGGGACATACAGTACAGACTACAAATAAACCTAACACAAGAGTGCAATGACCAGTGGTGTACAAAAATAACTGAAACTGCCGACACATACAAAGACTCAGCTACTTTCTGGAGAAAAATTAGGGCACTGCAAGGACACGACACTCACGACGTAGACTACTTGATTAATAGCCAAGGACAAAAAATATACCCTCCCAGACTACAGGCAGACATACACAAAAGACACTGGGAGACAATACTAAATGACAATGATGACGCCATGCCTCAAAACAACGACATCAGCGACTTTATGCAAAGACATATCAACAGAACAACACCATACCAAACAATTGACTTAAGTAGACTTGATGACTATAATATACTTACCAGACCTATAACAGAAATAGAAATCAAAAACAAAATTAAAAAATCCAGAAAATCATGTCCTGGGAAATCAGGCATAAATAAAACGATTCTAACAAACCTCCCAGACATTGCTATAACAAGACTTAAAAATATCTTCAATGCCACATTATCTCTAGGATAATTAAAACCGCTATAATTAGACTAATACCAAAAGCAGGAAAAAACCCACACCATCCAGAACACCAAAGGCCTATTTCATTGTTAGAGGTCCCAGGTAAAATCCTAGAAAGAATAATAAATTACAGACTAAGGCAACATCTCACTGAGGAAAACCTGTACAACCCCACACAATTTGGCTTCAGAGAAGGTAGAGGCACAACACACGCCCTTGCTCTAACCACCGAAATTATAGAAAACAACAAAGCAAACAAACATCAGTGTAACTTAATCCTTCGGGATATATCTAAGGCTTTTGATAAAGTCTGGCACTTGGGGCTCAAATATCAAATATTACATCTTAACCTCCCTACCATAATCGAAAAATTCCTATGCAACTTCCTTAATAACAGAACAGCCAGAATAAAAGTCAAAAATACCCTAAGTGACAGTTTATCAATAACTTGTGGAGTCCCTCAAGGATCTGTCCTATCCCCTACTCTCTTCACGATATACACAAACGACACACCAACATCACTCACAGGCACAAACATTACATACGCAGATGACATAACACAGATAATAGGGTACCCGGGACAGTCTAGGGCGATGATGGCTAGACGTACACAAAGAGAAGCAGAGAGAATAAATAGATTTGAAGAACACTGGAAAATAAAAACAAACTTAAATAAATTCACAGTCCTACAACTTGCCATTCAAAATAAGCAACAAATTACGATAGATGGTAATATAATCGAAAACAAAAACAAAGGCAAAATACTAAGCCTAAATATAAGCACGCAAGGTTATATACAACATGTTACAGAAAGGAAAAAACTAGCCATTGCCGCACTAGTAAGGCTTTTTAGATTCAAAGAATTACCTACTAAAATCAAAACTCACTTAGTAAAAGCCACTGTACTACCCATCCTGGACTATCCACCCGTACCCGTACCCACACACGCACTAAGCAACAATCAGTTAAGAAGACTACAAAAAATTCAAAATAAAGCCTTAAGATTTGCCACCAACCAACACTACCCATACACTATGACAACGCAGCAAATACACGAACATACAAACACACTTCCACTTAACGTCCGTCTCCACAAGCAGGCTACTAAAATATGGGAACGATTAGAATTGTTAGATGACCCCACTTTTAGAATGATAAGAGATGATGATAGGGATAAAATGTACCATCAGTGGTTCCCAAGTAGCCTACATTCACTGCAATATAACAACGCTCAAGTGCCTGCCCCTATATACTAAATAGGCTACTAAGCATGTAGAAATTAAGTTTCAATATTGTTTATAAAGTCAACTGACAATCCAACAAATAAAATCCTCGAATCTAGCTAAATCATAAGTGACAACTGTAGGCTATACAATTAGGCAGGCCAGTATAGTATAAGTATAATTAATAACATTTTAGGCTACTTAGCTAGTAATAATTTTAAGACACAACTATCACTGATTGTATAGGCTATGAAAAACTAACTATGTATTTAGCTAGCTCCAAAAATGCATGTTAAAAAAAAAAATAATAAAAAAAAAAATAATAATAATAATACTACAACGAAAAATGTATAATGTGTGAAACCAATGTATTATAAATAAAGCGAAGTGGTATGCCCACTAACTTTTATGCCTCCCACACTTGCTTCATCTTTCCCTCTTTGCCTCCCACATAAAACCCTCTCCTCTCACCCACCTTTCCCTTTAAAAAAAAAAAAAAAAAAAAAAAAAAAAAATGATCGTGGTTTAAAGGTCGGACGCCTCAGTGCGAAAGTCCTCTAATTGGCTTCCAGGAATCTTTGGAATTGAGGTTAAAAGCTGGCTCACACGAGAACTGAACTGGCTATTATAGAATTAAAAAAACAGTCTGGCATCATTTAAGGCTATTTTACAATGGTACGCTATGTGTAACTAGACTGACGGTTGATTATATTGGGTAGTTGATATCGTTAATATATCTATCTATCTATCTATCTATCTATCTACATACATACATACATACATACATACATACATACATACACATACATATATATATATATGTGTGTGAGAGAGAGAGAGAGAGAGAGAGAGAGAGAACACCATATAAATTCCAACACAAAGAAACCAGTTCAGTGGATTCAAGGCAATAACAAACCCAGAAGGCACACAATTTACCCAAGTGACTGGAGAGACACCCCGGAACAGGCTAATCCGAAAGACCCAACTCCATTTGAGAGCTTAATATGTATCTATAAATATACTTGTTGAGCATATGAGGCTAATACGAAAAATAATGTTTCCCCGCAAGCTATAAGCAGGATTAATAGACAAACAAATATTATATAACTTTATATATATATGAGAGAGAGAGAGAGAGAGAGAGAGAGAGAGAGAGAGAGAGAGAGAGAGAGAGAGAGAGAGAGAGAGAGAGAGAGAGAGAGAGAGAGAGAGAGAGAGAGAGTAGTGGAAGACAAACAAGCTCATACACACTTCTAGCTAGGTTTATTCTCGTACTTAGCTCTCCACTACACCATTTCTGTGTACAATACTGAACATATTATTAGTACGAAAACTGTTAAACATAATTTAACTACTCATTTTGACATATATATATTAAATTTATTCATGATAGGAAATTTTTCGGTAGAAAAATGTCCCGGCCGAAGGACGATTCCTCTTCAAATGCAGGCTCGCTATCGTTCGCCAGGAAAAAAATCGACACCTAAATGTCACGAAAGGTCTTAATATTGGCAAAGAAATGGGGCAAATGGTCTGAAAATCGCCAAACTAATGGGGCGAATGTTTTGAAATCTCAAAACTAATAGGGCTAAATGAGGGAGAAGGGGGTTCAGAAAAAACGGTATGTCTCCCCTTAAGGAATAGATTGCCTTGAAGTGATCGGAAAGGGTTGAACTGGAGGCCTGTTTGAAGTTTGACACGAACATTATATAAGTAATTAACACCCCGTTCTTAACATTATATAAGTAATTAACACCCCGTTCTTAACATTATATAAGTAATTAACACCCCGTTCTTAACATTATAAGTAATTAACACCCCGTTCTTAACATTATATAAGTAATTAACACCCCGTTCTTAACATTATATAAGTAATTAACACCCCGTTCTTAACATTATATAAGTAATTAACACCCCGTTCTTAACATTATATAAGTAATTAACACCCCGTTCTTAACATTATATAAGTAATTAACACCCCGTTCTTAACATTATATAAGTAATTAACACCCCGTTCTTAACATTATATAAGTAATTAACACCCCGTTCTTAACATTATATAAGTAATTAACACCCCGTTCTTAACATTATATAAGTAATTAACACCCCGTTCTTAACATTATATAAGTAATTAACACCCCGTTCTTAACATTATATAAGTAATTAACACCCCGTTCTTAACATTATATAAGTAATTAACACCCCGTTCTTAACATTATATAAGTAATTAACACCCCGTTCTTAACATTATATAAGTAATTAACACCCCGTTCTTAACATTATATAAGTAATTAACACCCCGTTCTTAACATTATATAAGTAATTAACACCCCGTTCTTAACATTATATAAGTAATTAACACCCCCGTTCTTAACATTATATAAGTAATTAACACCCCGTTCTTAACATTATATAAGTAATTAACACCCCGTTCTTAACATTATATAAGTAATTAACACCCCGTTCTTAACATTATATAAGTAATTAACACCCCGTTCTTAACATTATATAAGTAATTAACACCCCGTTCTTAACATTATATAAGTAATTAACACCCCGTTCTTAACATTATATAAGTAATTAACGCCCCGGTCTTAACATTAATCATCAATTACAAACCCCAATGTACTTGAATAAACTAATGAAAGCATATGGTCCTCCCGGGATTCGAACTCGGGACACCACACCCAGAACATAAGCACCTAAACCATTACACCACCAACACAGTTATATAGTAAGAGAAACAATTGTATAAAAACGATGATAAGATTTTGAATGCTCTACCCACACATACAACAGCCCACAACACATGATAAAACACAAAGGACACATATATGTACACACACACACACACAGCTATCACACGCACATCCCCCCCCCCCCCCACCCCACACACGCACATACAATCAAGTGACGGTGTGTTTATCGGTACACACGATAATTATGCATGCTTACGAGTACATTTCTCGCTATCGCTCGCCAGGACGAAATCGACACCTGGATGGGGATAAACGTCTTAAAACAGTTGGCTGAATAGGGCCGAATGGATACAAGCCAGGGAAAGAGAGAAAAGGAGAAAACTATAAAAAAGCCGGTGACCCCCCCCCCCCCTAGATGATGTGTGTACACTTAAACTGCCGCTTCAAAGTACATGTACCTGCAAACCTATATATTTAATCAATGTTGTAGCTTTACAAACTCAACCGCTTGGCCACTCCAACTCACAGACACACACACACACACTACAAACACACACACACACACACTACAAACACACACACACACACACTACAAACACACACACACTTACACCACAAACACAGGAGACAAGCATATCATAATCCACAGAGAGCCAACATGAGACCTCTGAAGAGAGAGAGAGAGAGAGAGAGAGAGAGAGAGAGAGAGAGAGAGAGAGAGAGAGAGAGAGAGAGAGAGAGAGAGAGAGAGAGAGAGAGAGAGAGAGAGAGAGAGAGAGAGAGAGAGAGAGAGAGAGAGAGAGAGAGAGAGAGAGAGAGAGAGAGAGAGAGAGAGAGAGAGAGAGAGAGAGAGAGAGAGAGAGAGAGAGAGAGTTACAGGGAATGGTTAGTATCTCAAGAGACTTTGCGGTCAATTCCGAGCAGATAATCGAAGAGGAAGGCGAGAGATTGTTTAGTGTACTACTGTACACTGAATTTGTATTTTGTTTTTGTGTGTTCATTGTTTTCTGTTGTGTTGTCCCTATTCTGGCTCTGTCTTGGAAAAAAAAAAAAAAAAAAAATCAAAAAAAAAAAAAAAAAAAACAGGAAAAGTAGGAATTGGGCCTAGGTATATGGATAGATAGATAGATAGACTACTGTACACTCATTACAGAGTGTGCAAAATACTAGCTACTCTCTTTTGGAACTGCTCTACTGAAGAACTGTTTACAGATTCTGAAGGAAATTTTTTCCTAGTAGAACAAATCTTAAAAGTGAAAAGGTTGCCCCAAATACTATAGTCTATTCGCTGTAAGTAGGCGAGAAATCATGACCTCTAACCTCTGTAACTAAAATACGACTAGAGTAATCGAACGAATATTTCTACCATTTGGGAAGAGTCAGTCAATGAACAGATGTGGACATTTACAGCCAATTTGCTTTTGCCCTTTTTGAGTTACAGAGGCTAGAGGTCATGATTTCTAGCCTACTTACAGCGAATAGACTATATTGCTGAATATTTTCAATTCCAACTTCCGGCCATGGTTGGGTGTTCTATTCATATTGAGACTATTTGTTTTGCTATAATCCACATGGTCAAACTCATTAACCCTTTCAAGCTCTAATACACGTTTCTGTTCTGTTTTCTGGCTACTATTAGACGATTTTATGCAGATTAGTAACGGTATACGGAAGGCAAAGGGTTGATTGAGATATTATTTACCCTTTTAATACCCACAGATCCTTCCTAAGCTGTATAAAATCGTCTAATGATAGCCAAAATAAACTGCTATAACGCGCCAGAGCTTCAAGGGGTTAAGTATCTAAAAAAAATATATGAGCTGACTTCGTAGTCTATGTGTTTCCAACGAAAAGAGATCAATAGCTTTCTACCGGTCTTCATAGTTCATTCTTCTCATCGATGGAAAATGCTTTGTCGCCCTTGCTTGTACTTTTTTTCTAGTCGCTGAGTGCCATGTCTCAGACCATTTGAACAGTCTGTTAAGATCCACTCTGACCTGAGGGTCCTTCACATTCATTCCAAGATTAATATCATATGCAAACTTGGAGATCACACTCTACAGACCAATATCGATGTCATTGTCATATATGATAAACAGAAGTGGGCAAAGGACATATCCCAGTGGAACTTCAGAAGTGACTGGAGTCCACTTAGAAGAGAGTTTGATAGATTGAAAGACATAGAGAGAGATGATGATAGGTATATAGATAGATAGAGAGAAATTGAAAGAGAGAGAGAGGGGGTATGAGAGGATGAAGATATTACTGAGTTAATTACAAATCTTCAGAAGAGTTGTAATGTTTTGATTAAGAATTACATTTATGTCAAAACGGCGAGAACATATTTTTTCCACAGCATTTATGTCAGCGGAATAAATATAATATTTTTCTGCAAGAAATTAATCTGAGTATGGCAAGCAGTGGATATATAAGCTTAAAGCAAAACTAATAATGCTGAAGATATGTTGGCTCATTCAATTTATATTTACACTCGACCAAAAAACAATCTTTACACTAACGCTCTAAACATTCTGGAAGGGGGTCGAAATCTTATGATAATAACTCACAGACTTATGTTTCATCTGATTCATTCTGTTCACACTAGATTATTTACAGCTCACCTGTGTAAAGTTTGTTTTTTGGACGAGTGTACAGTACAGTCAAGGGAATAAATGGCAACACACCCATTTAAATCAGTATCGAATGTAAACGAGACCATACCAAGCTTGATAAGAGGCCAGCTGGGGCGGAATATATAAAAAGGCTAAGCCAGACGGATATCTAATATTCGGCCTTTACTTTGAAGTTTGTGCCCAAGCAAATCTATATAACGTCCCAAATCATTAAATTTGACTAAGCGGTGGTCACTTTGAAGACTGGGTAGGGAGGACTCTTAAGCCTAGTTCATACATGTCAGAGTCCGAGCCTGAGTTTCCACGAGTCAACTGTCGTGGACACTCGGGCAAAAATTAATCCGAGTGTGCAAAATTCCACGAATATACACGAGTGTCCACGAGTCAAGACGAGTAGCCACGAGTGCACGGCGAGTGCACTCTTGGACACTCGCTGTCCTCCAGGAGTCACTATGAGTGTGCTGCGAGTGTACTGAGAGTAGGGAAATTTTTTAATTTTAACGGTCATTTTCCGACCACGAGTAGCTACGAGTAGTTATGAGTCACTACGAGTATTCACGAGTCACTACGAGTTACCACGAGTGTCTTGATGTTGAGATGACTCGTGGCAACTCGTAGTGACTGATGGACACTCGTGATGACTCAGGCAGTTTTTTTACCACGTGGTTTTGTCCGCGAGTTGCTGCGAGTGTTCACTAGTCTTTCATGAGTAGCTACGTGTAGTTATGAGTCACTAAGAGTATTCACGAGTCACTACGAGTCACAGAGTTACCACGAGTGTCTTGAGGTTAAGATGACTCGTGCTCAGATTTCCATGCAAGGATGAAAATTTGGCTCCCCGAGCCGAGTTCCCACGAGTCTCCCACGACGTTGCCAGAGTTCCCACGAGTTCCCAAGACAAAGCCTGAGTCATTACGCGAGCCCCCGCAACTATAGACTCGTGGAAACAAATATGTATACTGATTCTGAACTGCTAAGGAGATTATAGCTTTAACGGTGCAGGAATACGGTAAGTGGCCGAATTGTTGAGGGGACCCTTGGAAAGTCCATATTTCAAGAACCAAAAGTCCATATTTCAAGAACCAATGGCGAGTTTAATTGCGGCAGAAAATATAGCCAACCAAAATTCTCTATAGTCGATGACCTTGAGCTTGTGGTCCAGTCAAAGAAAACCAACTGTCGACAAAAAATAGGGATAACTATAATAACAATTTGAGAGCTTTCAAGAATTACAAATATATCTTATTGTTATTTTTACCATTTATGTGAACATTATTATAAAACAAATCCTTTCATTTTCAGTTTCTACATTTTTACTGATATTGCTTGTAAACATCACTGGAATCGCAAACGTAGCAAGATATCTGTAAATTTCAATCGTCGGAAAATCCAAAATATAGTCATATTTATGTCTATGGTATTTGATAAACAAATAGTTTATAGCTTAAATAACTCAAAATATATAATCATATATTCACTAGTAGTTTAATATATGTCTATAATTTTATGTTATGATTCATGATCTAGCTGGAAGCTACTTTTCATACATTTGTCTAGCTCACTCAAATCATAGCTGAAAAATGCCTAGCATGTTCAAAATAGTTGCTTAGGATTTATGCCCAGATAATAATTAATACAATTTTAATTTCTTAGTAAAGTTTTATAGATTCGGCCCCAGATGCTCCAAAACTTTACTTTAATGTTCAAAGACTTGAATCAGTGTAACCTTAAATATGCTTACGACTGAACAAGTGTGTATGAGTGTATTTACCTATTTGTAGTATACAGGAGTTGAGCTTTTTAGGTTCGTATTGTCCCGCTTCCCGAGTTACAATTATCTAATTTTGCCTTAAAAATATGAATGTTTTTGGCACACACCACTTCCTCTTCCAACTGATTCCATTTACTTATACTTCTGTAAGGGAAACTATACTTTCTCACATCTCCTTTACATCTTCCTTTCATTAGCTTATATCTATGCCCCCTAGTTCTACCATTATCTTTCACAATATAACCCTTCTTGTCCACCTTTTCGAGTCCTCTCGCACATTTGTACATCATAATCATATCGCCTCTCCCTCCTATCCATTAGAGATGGTAAATCTAATTTCTTTAATCTCTCCTCATATGGTAATTCTCTCAGTTCTGGTATCATCCTAGTTGCAGCTCTCTGAACCTTCTCCAGCTTCTTTATATGCTTTTTTAGATGTGGTGCCCACACCACTGCCGCATACTCCAGTCTTGGTCTCACCAATGTTTTTATTATTTTCTCCAGCATCTCCTCGTTTATATAGTTAAAGGCTATTTTTATTCTGTTTAGCAGTCCATATGTTTCTCCCACTATCTTATTAATATGATTCTCAGGTGAAAGATCACTCCTAACAGTTATCCCTAAGTCCTTTTCTTTCTCTGATGGGTTAATAGTGTTTTCTCCTAACTTATATTCCATATGAGGCCTTCTTTTACTTACTCCCATTTCCACTACATGACATTTATTTGTGTTGAATTCCATTTTCCACTTCTTGCTCCATTGATCTATCCTATCCAAATCCCTCTGTAATTCCCTACCACTGTTTTCATCTTCTATACGCTTCATGATCTTGGCATCATCTGCAAACATATTCATATATGCATTTATATCCTTTGGCATGTCGTTAATGTATATTAGAAACATTATGGGAGCCAGCACCACTCCCTGCGGAACTCCACTTGTGACATCTTTCCACGTAGAAAATTTATCTTTGATAGTAGTCCTCATCTGTCTCCCTGAAAGATAGTCCTCCATCCAATTTAACAAACTACCCTGAATCCCTCCATACTCTTTTAATTTCCACTTCAGCCTGCTATGCGATACTCTGTCAAAAGCTTTCTTCAGGTCAATATATACGCAGTCCACCCATCCATCTCTCTCTTGTAATATGTCAACCACTCTGTCATAAAAACTGAGTAGATTAGTAACACATGAGGTACCCTCCCTGAATCCAAATTGCCTGTTAGATAGTAGATTATTCTTTTCCAAGTAAATCATCCATCTTTTCTTAATAATTTTCTCACAGATTTTGCACACTATACTAGTAAGTGACACAGGTCGATAATTCAATGGATGTTCCCTGTTCCCACCTTTATAAATCGGTACAATGTTGGCTCTCTTCCAGTCCATTGGTAATTTTCCCACTTCCAGAGAGTATTTCATTATCTCATATAAGGGTTTCACTAGTTCGTCAGCACATTCTTTCAAAATCCATCCCGCTACATTGTCAGGTCCCACTGCTTTTTTCACATCTAGTCCTTTCATTATTTCTACTAGCTCCTCTGGGAGAAAATTAATCTCTCCCAGTTTATCATCAATTTCACCTACCGGTACTTCTTCAAAGTTATCACCTTTAGTATATACTGAGTGTAGTGTATTGTTCATAATTTCACACATATTCTGGTCGTCATCATAAGTGGTCCCTTCAACCTCACTATTCTATCCCTTACCTTCATTTTACTATTTATAAACCTATAGAAAAGCTTAGGATCACTCTTACATTTTTTCACAATGTTCTTCTCATATTCTCTGGCTTCTTGTCTCCTGATTGTAGCATATACATTTCTTAATCTCTTGTATCTGTTCCAAGTTTCTCTATTACACCTTTTTCTAGCTGCCTTCCACGCTTGGTCTCTCTTTTCCTTGGCTTTCCTACATTTTTCATTAAACCAATCCTTTTCCTTCGCTGACCTATTACCTTGTTTAGGGACATATTTATTTACTCCTTCATATTGTTTTAAATACTCCATACTTCTCGTCTACACTATTTCTCTGATGTATTTCACTCCAGTCAACATCTCTAAAGTATTGTCTCAGTGATTGGTAGTCTCCTTTTGCATAGTCAAACCTAGTTTCCTTGTGCTCCTCCCTCTCCTCCATATTGGAATTACCCAATAGGATTTCTATATCCATTACAACGTGATCGCTCTTGCCTAAAGGTGGTAAGTATTTTATATCAGAAATTACATCTGGGTCTCTAGTAAACATTAGGTCCAATCTGGATGCTTCATCATTTCCCCTTCTTCTTGTATTTTCCTTTATATTTTTCACCAATAAATTTTCTGTTACCATATCCAGTAGCCTATACCCCCACGAGTTCACGTTGCTACCAGCTTCTCTCTGCTCCCAATCCACCTCTTTACAGTTGAAGTCCCCTACTATAATTAATTCATTGGTTCTACGAGTTAATTTTTCAATACAAATAATCATCTCATCTTTGATAAATTTGTATTCCTCCTCTTCCCAAGCCCCTGTGTAGGGCGGCATGTAGGCCACTACAATATCCGCCTTTTGATTGTCATCATCTGTCAATTCTACTGCTAATATTTCCGCCTTACTATTATTCAGATCAATCATTCTTGTTTTCAATTTATTATGTGTAAGAATTAGCACCCCTCCCCCCATCTTGTCTTCTCTATCCCTTCTCCAGATATTATAGTTGTTCCATCCCATTCCCTCCAAACTTATCCCTTTATTTAGTTTAGTTTCACATAGACACAATATTAAGGGCTCTTCCTGTCTGATGTAATAATTTATTTCTAATTTCTTTGATAGCAGCCCATCCACATTGCTATAGACCATCTTGCACCTATTGCTTTTACCATTATGATTGATATTCCCTGTCTTTATCCTACTATTTCCCCTTCCTGTACCACCACTTCTTTTCTCCCCCCCTCCGCCCCTATCCTCTCCCCCTTCTTCAGGTACCACTTCCTTACTTTCCCATCCATGTTTCTGTAGAAAAAAAAGCCCTTCTCCACTTCTGATCTATTATCGTTCTTTTCTTTGACTTCTCTATTTATTTCTCTAAACTTTTCCCTCTCTTCCGCATTTAGATCTTTCCTTAGTTTAACATTTCTGTATTCCCCCTCCTGACTTAACTTCCAGCTGGATCGGAGTACTTCCTCTGCTACTTTGGTTGACTTAAATCTAATCTTCATTGACCTCATTTCTCCTTTCTTGTATTTCCCTAGTCTCCAACAATCCTCTACCTCTCTCTTCCATCCCTCCTTATCTTGTCTATCTATCACATCAATCATCTTCTCAACTTTCTTCATCTCCACACCCTTTCTCGTATTTCTATCTAATATTTCCCCTTCTACATCTCCAAACATAATTACACATCTCTTCTTATCAATAATATTACTGACCTGTTTCTCATTTTGTCTGATGGCATTAACTACCCTCTTGTTCAGGTTCTCCTCCTGCTGTCCCTTTTGCTCCTCAATAATTGCTTTTAGTTGTACCTCTGCTTCACCCACTCGATCACCCCAGACATTTTTCATTTGAGATACCTCTTCCTCCATTTTTTGTGTCCTGTCCTGATTTGTTTCCACTCCTAGCATTCTCCTCCCTCAATTCACGAATCTCTCTCAGCCCTCTCCCTATACCCATCATCTATCTCTTTCACTCTCTCATTTAAATGTTCTTTGTATTCCTTAATCTGTTCTCTTAAAGCCACATTCTCAGATACCAATTCGTTGACCCTAGCAGTTAGATCATTTAAACCCTCCCCCGGGACACAGCTCTCTTCCACTACAGTCCCAATGGTCTTCCTCCACCCCTCCATTTCCTTTCTCCACTTTATCAGCCCCATCAGATTGCTGTTCAGGAAGATGATCTGGTCCTCCTTACCTTCAGGAAAGCCTGAATAATCCCCATCCTCGTCATAAAAACATTCCCCACTCATATCCGTGGCTTCGATGTCAGCCATTGTTGTTGTCATGTGACGTCACCAGCCTTACCAGCTGATTTCTCAAAACAAACTCTCTAAGTTTCGTTTAAACATTCATATTTTTAAATAGCTTTGACTGAACACTTTCCTGTAATAATATTATTAGCGGGACAATACACAATAATTTCCTGTATACCCCACTTTAGGCAAGTCAGATGGTAGTTTGAGGAGCGCCAGCCAACGACGTCCGCTCCCACTCGTCTCTCGTGTGTGTGTGTTTATGTGTGTGTGAATATGTCCATAAAAAAACAATTATGATTGTTGGTATATTGAACACTTCCTGCCTTGATGCTGAAAATCTAGTTTTTAATTAGCTTAGGTACAGTACAATGCGCTTTTCTAGCTTAACTACGAGGTCACGTGCAAACTTTGGCAACCGTGAGTGCCTAGTTCCCATCATAGTACATACGCAGATGCACTAGTGAGAGTACGTGTAGGCTAACACAAGCTGATAGTTGATCAGCCTGGCTAGGAAGGGACCACGATAAACTTTAGAATTCTGGGGCATTCGAACCCTCGGCTAACCCGACCCATCAGTGTATGTGTGTGTGTGTGTGTGTGTGTGTATAGACAAACGTTGTTGGGCTCAAGGGTACAGGTTTCGTGATAATTGTAGGTTTAAGTCTAAAAGTAGATTGAGTTGACAGTTTAAGAGCCCACCCATATTTATACGACACAGAGTGGTTTACGTTAGCTTAGGATATGTTAGGTTACATTACGTCAGCTAGGTTAGGTTTGATTTGGGTAATTTTATCCAGGCATAATGTGTGTGTATATGTACAGTATATTATATATATATATATATATGTAGGGTACGTAGTACCCCCCTTGCAACAAAATCCCACCCCTACTCTGTGCAACTCTCCAACCCAAGAGTGAAACGCTATTCTCAGACTTTCTTCTATTCAACTGCTGAGCTCTGGAACTCTCCCAGAATCAGTCTTTCCCTCTTCCTATGACTTAAATTGCTTCAAACTCCGTGTGGCCAGGCATTTTAGCTCGAACGTCCCTTGATTTCGGCCCTGTCACTCTTTGAAATCTGGGGGAGGCACTCGCTGCAGGCAGTTATGCCTTTTGTCTCCCTCATTCACATAGAAAAAAGAAAAAACAAATATATATATATATATATAATTATACTGTATAATTATATCATCACAGGAATAGGCAAAAGCTACCCTTTCTAAAAGTTTCCAAACATCGAGCAAATTCGCCAGCATGTCTGCAGTATTACAGTATTAAACTGATCATGGCCTCTAATAAATTATGATCGTGGTTTAAAGGTCGGACGCCTCAGTGCAAAAGTCCTCTAATTGGCTTCCAGGAATCTTTGGAATTGAGGTTAAAAGCTCGCTCACACGAGAACTGAACTGGCTATTTTAGAATTAAAGAAACAGTCTGGCATCATTTAAGGCTATTTTACAATGGTACGCTATGTGTAACTAGACTGACGGTTGATTATATTGGGTAGTTGATATCGTTAATATATCTATCTACATACATACATACATACATACATACACATACATATATATATATATATATATATATATATATATATATATATATATATATATATATATATATATATATATATATACATATACATATATATATATATATATATATATATATGAGAGAGAGAGAGAGAACACCATATAAATTTCCAACACAAAGAAACCAGTTCAGTGGATTCAAGGCAATAACAAACCCAGAAGGCACAAAATTTACCCAAGTGACTGGAGAGACACCCCGGAACAGGCTAATCCGAAAGACCCAACTCAATTTGAGAGCTTGGGTAGGAATGGCTTGATTTCAGAGAGGGTTTATATTATATTGTTGTCCTTATCTGCGAATGTGCCAGATCCAGGGATATCAAATTAAGGGGGGATGGTTCACTTTTTGGGCGATTTTTGCATGTATTCATTATTTGTTCTAGTTTCCTACCAAGACCTCCATCAAATTTAAAAAAAAAAAAATCTAGTTTCCTCCCCTAGACCTCCATCAAATAAAAAAAAAATAAAAAAATACATTAGATTCACCTTCTAGATTTATTTGTACATTTTTCGGTATTCTTCCAACATTCCAGGCTCACTATCGTTCGCCAGGGAAAAAATCGACAACCAAATAGCACGAAAGGTCTAAATATTGACGAAGAAATGGGGCGAAAGGTCTTAACATCGACTAACTAATAGGGCAAACATCTTAACATCTGAAAACTAATGGGGCTTAACATGAGGGAGAAAGTGGTCCAGAAAACCGGCCCATGTCCCCTTATAGTCCGCTAGATCGTAAATAATCACCAAAAATCGCTAGAATAATGCCACAATCTCGAGAATATCACTTAAAATGGCTCAAAATCGCTAGAGTAATGCTACAATCTCTAGAATCTCACTGACAATGGCTCAAAATCGCTAGAATAATGCCACGATCTCTAGAATCTCACTGACAATGGCTCAAAATCGCTAGAATAATGCTACAATCTCTAGAATCTCACTTACAATGGCTCAAAATCGCTAGAATATCGCTAGACTAATGCCACAATCTCTAGAATCTCACTGACAATGTCTCAAAATCGCTAGAATAATGCTACAATCTCTAGAATCTCACTGACAATGTCTCAAAATCGCTAGAATAATGCCACAATCTCTAGAATCTCACTTACAATGGCTCAAAATCACTAGAAAATCGCTAGAATAATGCTACGATCTCTAGAATCTCACTTAATGGCTCAAAATCGCTAGAATAATGCCACAATCTCGAGAATCTCACTGACAATGGCTCAAAATCGCTAGAATAATGCTACAATCTCTAGAATCTCACTGACAATGGCTCAAATCGCCAAAAGATCACTAGACTTCATGGCGCTAGACGTACACAATTGGGTCTAAATCGAAGTCAATACCCCTAGATCTAGCGGGAATGTAGCTAAATTGGCCACTTGCGTGTTTCAGGCTATAAGGAAGTTGGGAGCTGTAAATATCGATGGTAAATAGAAATACAATGATTATGCAGGTTTATAATGGCTGAACAGTATGTTGAAATGGGTTTTATGTATTTATATATGTACTGTAACCGTATTATAACTGCTGAATATCGATGTCTACAGCTCCAACTTCCTTAGAGAACGAAACTCGCAAGTGACCACATGCGAGTTTCGTTCTATAAGGAAGTTGAAGCTGTAGACATCGATATTTAGCAGAATTACCAGCTAAAACATAGTCATAGTACATTCATAAACACATAAAACCCGATTCAACACACATTTAATTCATCAGAATTCATCCTGGTGGTGTAATGGTTAAGGTGGCAAAAATATGTGTGTGATAACCCGGGTTCGAATCCCGGTGGATCATATATACTTTAATTAATTTCATTGGGGGTGTGGTGGTGAGATTAATAAAAATAATATTATTATTGTATATCAATTTTACATCAACATTCACGGCTCCAACTTCCTTATAGCCTGTAACTCGCAAGTGGTCAATTAACAACACTGGGCCAGATCTCCGTGGGTGGTTGGTTGTTAGCGCCAATCTCCACCCTTCAACCCTTTTTATGTTCGTGCGATAAACCCTTGCAGTGCGATGGTGGGTTGTTTAAGGCGGTAGTACTCGCTGTTTCTGAATCCCCTTCTCCCCCATGTTTAGCATATTAGTTTTGAGGTTTTAAGACGTTCGTTCCGTTAGTTTGGCGATTTTGAGACTTTTCGCCTAATTTTTTTGTCAATATTAAGACTTGGCGAGCGATAGCGAGCCAGCATTCTATGATGAAATCCGGGTTCGCCGGAAAAATTTATCTATAGAAAAATGTACAAATTTAGCCTGCGGTCAAAACATTCACAAAAATATGCTGGCTCGCTACTACTCGCCAGGAAAAAATCGACACCTGAATGGGGATAAACATCTTACAAGAGAAGGCTGAATGGGGCCGAATGGATACAAGCCAGAGAGAGAGAGGGACAAACAATACGAGGTGGGTCACCTTAACTCCTTGAGGATTATGACGCAGATTGTCAGTGTATTTTGGCTATCATTACACACACACACACACACACACACACACACACACACACACACACACACACACACACACACACACACACACACACACACACACACACACACACACACACACACACACAGGGCTTGTCTCCTTTCATGTGTTAGCCTCAGTTCACCTAGCTGTAAATAGGTACCTGGAATAAGTGGGACGACGTTGTGACGTCCCATCTGGGGTTGGCAAAAATGGTACAAGGCGAGATGGGTATCATATGGTTCACCTAAGCTGATGGCTACCTAAGCCTTCGGGCGAGACGGTACCGTCTATAGTGAGAATGGTACCATACAGATCCACCCTAAGCCTTCGTTTCCGATGTCGCCAATTGGCTAAAAATACAGACTACACACACATCCACAGCCATTCCAACTATACATATAACACCTACACATATAGGAGGCGGGAAATAACGAGCATGCTCACTCCCGCAATACAATACAACTAGAGTAAGTACACACAGCTTTCCATATAGAAGTGTTAATATGTGGAATCAGTTGGATGATGAAGTGGTGGGTGCGGGGAATATCCAAATTTTTAAAGACAAATTAGATAACAGAATCATGGAAAGCGGGACAATACGAGCCTAAAAACTCAATTCCTGTATACTACAATAATTAGGCGAGTACAAATAGGTGAGTACTGTTACGTCCTGGGATATATAAACACTGGGCTCTTTCTATTGGACTAGGTATGAGGCAACAAGCAACAACGGAAAACGCTAGATCCAACCCTTATCTATAAACCCAGGCAACAAACCACCCTAAACCGTCAAGAGTCCTGCCTGGACAACGAGGTATCCTATGACTCGGTTACAGGGTGCACGCACTATAGACTGCTGATAGTCAAGCAGGCTATATAAAAGATCACACAATTAAGTTGACTTAAAGCTTCAAGGAAAAGATAGATAACAGAATTAAATTGCAGAAACAATTTAATAACAAACTAGAAGAAAGTACATTTAACGTTACGTTAATTAATACAACTAATCACCCCTGCGTGAAAGAAGGTGGAAGCAAACAGTCCTCAAAACATCGTACAGGTAGACAAGATGCAAGTTTCTAAACTGCATGCGGCTACTGTAGGATCTGATGCTTAGCAAAGAAAATACGTTACGGATTTAGAGAACTCTTAACTCATAAGCAGGAATAAATACTAGTGATAGGCCATACAGTGTATAATGGCATAGGTATAATTAAATAAAGGCAGCAACTCGCAACATAACCACATACAGGTGTGCTGCTCACTCTTAGTCAGGCAAGCCTGCTCGGACAGAGTCTCTAAGCCACACCCTGACTCACAATGCTCACAAAAACGGTAAACTGTGGCACAATAACAAGCATACAGAGATCATAAACCCCTAGCTGTTAATCTGCCAGGTGGCAGAGGTCTAACCGGAAGGATATAGGCTTCGGATACCCGGGCTGAGCCACCTGCTCTAGCCTAGGGACGTTCCCAAGTCTGTGCGCCAAATTACTCTAATTGAAAGGGTGCTCTCTTGAGAGACTCAGATCGCAAGTATCGGACTCTCTCCTGGCGACCCTAAAACAAAAGCAAGACGTGCTAGCGCAGTGCTGAGTGGACTAGGCAAGGGCCCTCACACAACACAACACTAGACACACAGGGACACAGACAAGAAAATGCCCCCAGACTCCCACGGGTATCCTAGTAAAGTCGTGCGGGTCCACAGGACTCGCACCAGCAGACTTTACTTAAAGGATCGCAAAAAGCCTCCCCTCCGGTCTAGCCCCTGCTAACCTGACACAAGAACACACTAGCAAGCATGAAACCACCAAATATGAGAGACAACAAAAAAGCTTCCTAGGTCTCATTAACAATTACGTCTCTGCATAAGGCCCAAAATCCTATCTAGTTATCTGAGAGCTCGTCGTTAATACAATAATAGATATAAGGTCTATCAAGGGGATGGGATAATTAAATAGATTGGTGAAGTAGTGGAAGGAAGGTATACAAAGTAAGAGAGAAAGTTTCTAAGTGGGGTTGAGAGGGATAGATATCAAGGGGGTCCGAAGGGTACGACAGTGAGGTGAGCTCTGAGTCTTGAATCTGTCTGGACCCCACCCTAGGCATACAAAATACATCCCAGGCTTGGCAACACTCAACACTGTTGCCTGGTCAAAATCCTCTACCACGTGCATGAGTCGAAACTAAACCTAACGTTGCAATCAAATGCATATGGCAACGCTTCAGGCTCGTCCCAAGCTGGCAAGCGAAGCAACGTCCCAAGCCGGTCTCTCTCTCCCCCCGCCCTCACTAGACTTACATCTTATAATGAAATAATCAACTATCGAGAATAAAATATACTAAGATGCATTGGTTAAGAATAAGGGCAGCTTCAAGCTGTGAAACCACATAAAAATATCCCAGACATTAGTTACGTTGTCGTAGGATATATACGAAGGAAAAGCCTGCCGACCGGCTGCCACCAGCCGGTTTCTAAACGGCTGGGCAGCCGACGCGCATGCATGCCCGCACGTGGCTACTATGCAGAAGGGTCACAACACACACACACACACACACACACACACACACACACACACACACACACACAACACACACACACACACACACACACACACACACACACACACACACACACACACACACACACACACACACACACACACACACACCCACACACACACACACACACACACACACACCACACACACACACACACACACACACACACACACACACACACACACACACACACACACACACACACACACACACACACACACACACACACACACACACACACACACACACACACACACAGAAATATCAAAACATTGTGGTGTCCTTATTTGGTCCACTGATATGAAATTTCCACTGGATGTAAAATATATATAGAAGACTTCGCTCGGCCAAACTTTCTCTATCTGGTGTCGTCTTTCAAACCACTCCCAGTCATGTAAGAGTCGGGGTGTTTCTAGAGTCACTCACGGAGATCAATATGAGGGAGCAAAATGGTCGAAATTTGCAAAATAGTAATAATAATAATAATAATAATAATAATAATAATAATAATAATAGTAAATAAATACAATAAATAAATAATTAAATCTATCTATCTATAATAATCAGGCCCAATCCCCACTTGTCCTTATTTTGTGTTTTTATTTATTATTATTATTATTATTATTATTATTATTATTATTATTATTATTATTATTATTTGTTGGGGGGGGGGGGGCGACTCAAGACATAGCCAGAATAGGGACAACAGAACAGAAAACAATGAACACACACACACACACACACAAAATACAAATTCACACACATCTAGGTCATCCAAAGTACTACCTGCAACAAAAAAGAGCGGTGGCGTCAATACCATTGTGTCCTTAAGGGAGCCCACCTCGCTTTTTTCCTCTTTCTCTACCTTTCTCTTTGGCTTGTATCCATTCGGCCCCATTTAGCCTACTGTTTTAAGACGTTTACCCCCCCTCCAGGTGTCAATATTGTCCTGGCGAGCGGTAGCGAGCCAGGATATATATATATTTTTTTTTTGAAAGCAAGCTAAATTTGTACATTTTTCGATAGAAAAATGTTTCCGGCGAAACCGGATTTCTCCATACAATGCTAGCTCGCTATCGCTCGCCAGGTAGAAATCAACACCTGGATGGGGATAAACGTCTTAACCCGTACAGCCCCAGCGACGCGTCTGACGCGTCAGCGATGTATGTAACGCACAGCCCCAGAGACGCGCCTGACGCATCACCCTAATTGCGCCGACCGTAACCTCAGGTGTAGCCACTCAAGAGGGCTCAGATTTGTATGGGAACTGTGTACGTATCCCACGCAACCGTGCCGATGGTTGAAAACTCTCAAAGTCCACGTGCGTGCGCGCGAGCGCGCAATAACCTGTTTTTTGGGGATAATTGCCTTCAATTTTTTACTCTTGTAAAATACGTTTTCAGGGGCTCTGTAGGACCATTTTTTAAACTTTTTGAGCGGTTTTCCGTGTTTTTTCCTTCATTCCTAACCCATTCGCTATTGTTTCTGGAATAAAACCATTTTTTGAAAACCGGCCGGGTTCTGGTGCGCAAATATTACAAAACTAGCCGGGGCTCCACAGGTTAAAACAGTTGGCTGAATGGGGCCGAATGGATACAAGCCAGAGAAAGAGAGAAAAAAAAGAGAAAAATAAAAAACGCAGGTGACCCCCCTTTAGTAATATACATCTTAGATTTAATTTTGTTGAAATATATACAGTATATATTATCTTCTCTTCTGAACGCAAGACTTACAGTATCGGAATTCGGTTCAAGAAAAAGTGTGCAATGGAGTAACTTTTCCCTCTTTGAGAAACACACACACACACTCGCTCTCATTCTCTCTCTCTCTCTCTATTCTTTTCCATCCTTTCCTTCAACGTTCCTTTTCTCTTGGATATGCCATCTCTAATAGAAATAAGTCCTGATCACCTCGTTTGGATCGTAAGTCCTGTGTGGCCAGTGTATATATTATGTAAATCTATGTAAATGTATATCTCTCTCTCTCATCTTTTGGTTACATATAATACTACTATTTGCAGTATATCTTTCTTACCCAACTAATTTAAAGACCAAAGGAATATATGGACAATAGTACCTATCTTATAGCCTCTCTCTCGTTCCCGCTCTCTCTCTCTCTGACGTTAATTTTTCTCTCTCTCTCTCAAACAATCACTCACTTATTCACATACTCACAAATTCACTCACACTCTCTCTCTCTCTCTCTCTCTCTCTCTCTCACACACAAAGCTAGGTCGACATTTCTCGCGAGGGATTTTCTCCTGCCACCACCACACTCGCATCTCCACTCTCTCCTTTTTGTCCCCCCGTCCTGGTGGTATCAATGGCCTGCAGACCATTAACCTCCCCACATCGAGCACCTGCAGCACCACTACTACTATACCAGATACGAGGGTACAGTTGCTATTGTGACGTTAACCACTCCGTTAGAACCGCATGGCTTGTCCAGTGACTCCCTAGGATCGCCAGGGCAGTGGATGGGGCTACAGTTTATGTATTAGAGTGTGCTTTATTTCATATGAAAGCTCGTGTCATGGGCAGTCCAGAAAGGCTCTTTGTTTTCACCCATGTCAAGGCTTTATATATTTAATTGTAAAGTATATGTTTTATCATTAACTAGTAATGATGGGATCTGGGAGAGAGAGAGAGAGTAGAACAGAGTGAGAGGGGCGCGCGCAGTGTTTTTGCCCCGCTCGATGACGTCACGGCTGGCTGCCTCGTGGGGGTTGGTTGAGAGAGGTCCTTACCATGCTGCTAGCTCCCTTGCTAGTGGCTAGAGGACTTGTTACCGCTGTACTTTGCGCGGTGAAAACTAGTCCCGGTATATATACTGGTTCCTCGCCACTCTCTCCCTCAGATCTGGTTTCTAGAACGCATCCATCTTTATCCCTTGCTACCTGTCCCCTGCACTGCACCTGAGAATCTTTTCCTCTGCCTACCTCTCTCTTTTTCCATATCTTTCACCACCTTTTATTAATATTATATCCCCTCTGGTTAACTCTGCAAAATCAGCTTCATGCTGGCCAGTTGTATTGTGCGTTAAGGTCTGATATAACCTATGTATGTTTAGTTGTTAAGATAAGTTGATCACGAAGCATTGGTTGGCTTTCATATTGCCGCTTCCTATAATTATTAGTGTTCTGCTGGATTAGATAATGCTAGACTAGGGGTCTGATATTATAAGGTATTGTTTCCTATGAGTGCTGGCTTTAGTAAAAAGCTGCACGACATACCTGAGAACTGGAGTTGATTGAGTAAATTCTAGTCTGTGTGCCATTGAGAGTAGAGCATGCACGAATGAGGGCTTTTTGCCTATCATTCTGCACTGTTCTAAGCTCGTTGTTTGTCTTTGAGGTACGCCAGGAGAACGCTTAATACTTCGGTATTAAGGTTTCTCAAGAGAGCTACCCTTCCCTATAACGTAATATTTGACGCACAGACTTGAGATTTGCACTAGGCTATGCGGCATGCCATGCGCACCAGTATCTCGTATCATTGACTCTAGCTAGACTTTATCAGTTACAGTAGACATTAAGTATATTAACCTAATTACTCTTTTTATGCATACCCATTTATGATTACACAAGCATTTCACAGCCTAGTTTGATGTATTGAGACACAAACAACTTAGGCTCTTTTTGTTGAGAGGAATACTGCATTGGTGTGGCGATCATTATTATTGTTGTAGTGTTTAGGATATTCTTGGCTCCGACGGCATTATATATTCTGCCTTTTTGTGTGCATAGCCTGCACGAGCATTGTTCCGCTGCCTGCCTTTTTGGGTTCCATTTCCGATACGAGCATCTTTATAGCATCTAACATTTAAAGAAGATTCCTTGTTAGTGTTGAAGGACTTTAGTGCACTTTCTTTCATGCAGGAGTGCCTGACATTTATTGATTAAAGTAACGTAAGCTGTAACTTCTCTTACCACCTTACTTTGCATACCATAACCAAGCACCTTCGGTTATAGGTAGTAATAGGCTGTTTTCACATAACATTAAGCCTAGAGTAGACGCACATTTATTGAGAGTTTGATAGCCTATTATTGCATATAGAACTCTGTAGAGTATTTGTGTTCTTTGTTCACTGGGAATATACATCAGAGGTTGGATCTAGCACTTTCCGTTGTAGCATTTATGCCATTACTAGTCCAATGAATAAGAGCCCTGATATATTTAAACCTCAGTCGTAACACTATCAAAACTCCTATATCCTAAACACGAGGGAGAAAGTGTATCCAGAAAAACGACCCATCTTACCTGCTTTTTTTCTCTTTCTCTCCTTTTCTCTCTTTCTCTGGCTTGTATTCATTCGGCCCCATTCAGCCAACTGCTTTAAGACGTTTATCCCCATCCAGGTGTCGATTTCTACCTGGCGAGCGATAGCGAGCCAGCATTGTATGGAGAAATCCGGCTTCGCCGGAGACATTTTTCTATAGATAAAAGTACAAATTTAGCTTGCTGTCAGAACAAAAATATTTAGATGCTGGCTCGCTATCGCTCGTCAGTTAAATATTGAAACCTGGATGGGGTAAATGTCTTAAAACAGTAGGCTGAATGGGGCCGAATAGACACAAGCCAAAGAGAGAGGAAGAGAAAGAGAAAAAAAAGCGAGGTGGTCCCCCTCAACCTCCCCCAGACCCAGCCCCAGCACCTGCAGCAGCACCACTACTACTACCAGATACCAGGGTACAGTTGCTATCAAAAATCCATTAAGGAAAAACGGACCTTTGTTTTCCATTAATTAATTTATTCCTTTATTTCTTAGTTTTCTCAATAGACCTCCATCAAGCTTAGAAAAATACCCCCTAGACCCCCCCCCTCCCCCTTAATAGCGCGACTGTACGAGGGTCACTGGTGAAAGGATAGGGGCCAGCGTCTGTATCGATCTCTCAGGTACTGTACAGTCACGGGAAAATGTCAGGTTGCTGCCCTATGTACTTCTTATCCCTCTAAGGGGGCAGTGGTTATTATTTGGTATATTTAATAATAACCCCTTCTGTACCCTATATGTCTTTTTAATTTTATTCTAGCTATATTTAGACGAATGTATTCAGTTTAAGAAGGATCTGTGGTAGTAAAAAGGGTTAAGTGATGTTTCGGCACCAAGTATGTTTTGATCAATAATTGGTATCAGTAAATATCTAAGCTTCATTTCTTCATATCGAGTGAAATATATAAACATGTTCCTTCACTTACCCACCCTATTCAACATCTGACAGACATTAAAACAGCACAGAGCGAGCCAAACGTAATGACAACTGGGACATGACTTATTAGCGCGACCGTACCCTTGTTCCTACTACCACCACCACCACCACCACACAAAAGGTAAAAGGAAAGAAAATAGGGTGGTGCTTCTTCAAACTTAAAGGGAGATTTAAACTTGAGGGATGCTTTGCTGGACCCCTTTCTCCCTCATGTTTAGCCCGATCACTTTTGAGATATTGCAAAGAGAGTGAAGCCTAGGGTCTTAACATACTTCTGACAGCCAGCGAAGGCCACTCAGTAATACCAAATTCAGCTGACATTACCAAGACGTGTCAGTGCGTCATTTGCAACAAATGTATTAGTTACATTTGACGTACCAGTACGTTGCCCACACTGAGAGGGTTAACCTACCCAAACTTAACATAACTTAACTTAATCTGACTTATTCAAAGCCATTCAAAACATAACCTACCCTAACCTATTTAAAACCTAACCTAACCTAACTAATTCCTCCCCTTGGATTCTCCTAAATGCCGAGCTCTCTTGGGCCGAGTTTTCCTAGAGGTCAAGCTTTCATGGGCCGACTTCACACTAGGGCCGAGCTCTCCTGATATCCTAAAGCCGGTATCACACGAGCGCTTTTTCCCTCGACATTTATCCTCAACACTGGTCTGGTAGCTTATGTATTACACTTTTTACATACTTGTGTCACCTAAATCATTCTATCATCAGTCTATTGTTCGTTACCAGTGCAAAATACCCCAGAAATGTTGCCAGAAAAATGTTGACCATGGATTGAGATTGAGTATGAAACCTAAGGAACATAGAAGAGGTTCAAGGGTCTTATGAATGACCACACACGGCTTCTTTCTCCTCCGCTGCACTCTTAAGGCTTCACTCCTTCCAGACTTAGGTTATAGTCTCTGCTATGATAAATAATAGCGTATATTATTATTCAAGATCAATTAACACTATACAATATGCAAGATGCTGAGGCCAAATTCAGAAGATGAAGAGAGGGCATGGCGAGCAAGAGTTTAAGAGGCAATATTAACAAAACCAAGGTTATCCATTGTAGATTGAGACGGGGCAATGTGGAAAAGAGCGGTGCATACCCATGTGCAGTGTGTGGAAAGGGTGTGGGCGCTAACGCGATTCAATGTAGCATCTGTCGACGCTGGGTGCACCATGGGAATAAGCGCTGTAGTAGAATAAAGGGACCCCTGCCGAAAGATAAGTCAGAAATAGAGAAATTTGAGTGCATAGTGTGCAAAGGTGAGCTTGTGTTAAGTGATGATCCTGTGGCTATGAATTTTGGAAATGAGTTATTGGAGCTGGTGGACAAATTTTGTTACCTAGGAGATACCATCTCTGCTGGTGGTGGGACCGAGGCTGCCACTGTCGCTAGAATTAGATGTAGCTGAGGGAAGTTCAGAGAACTGCTGCCAATTCTGACCATGAAAAGAATGCCTCTCCCCCTGAAGGGAAAGGTGTATGCCTCATGTGTTAGAAGTGCAATGACGTATGCCTCAGAAACATGGTCGTTAAAGTAGAGGATGTCAACAGACTGGAACATAATGAGATGAGAATGGTGAGATGGATGTTTGGGGCCAGGCTGCAGGATAGAATAACAAATGTTGAGCTGAGGAGACGTTTAGGTATAAAAAGTATTAGCAGGTGATGCGTACAAGTAGACTGGGATGGTATGGACATGTGGAGAGAATGGATGAACAAAATTGGGTGAAAAAATGCAGGTCTGTGATTGTGGAGGGAGCTGCACCAAGGGGTGGACCGAGGAAGACCTGGGATCAGACTATACGTGTCGATCTCAAATCCAAAAATTTGACAAGTGAAGCAGCCCTTAACAGGGTTGCCTGGAACGCCGCCATTAGGACAAGAGACAAACTGCACGTATGTGTGGAGCACTCAGTCTTAAAATTTTATGTATGTATGTATGTACACTGATACATTTGAGAGTATATAAAACCTGTATCACTCGAGCGCTTTTTCCCTCAACACTGGTCTGGCAGCTTTTGAGGTCAACATTTAAAATAATGTGGTTACCTAAATTCATCTACCATTAGTCTAGTTTCCGATACCCGTGAAAAATATTCCAGAAACCTTGCCAGACAAAATGTAATCACCGAATGTTGACTACAATAAAATAGTTATACCTGCTTTAGAGAACACAGACTATAGCATAAGTGGTACATGTGTTAAGATAATATAATATAATTTAAAACTCTCCAGTAATTTAATATTAATTACAGTATAATGATACACTAGATATACAGTATAACCTATGAACGTATATAACCTATGAACGTATATAACCTATGAACGTATATAACCTATGAACGTATTCTAAATGCCTGATTAAGGGGGGATGAGCCGGCTTTCTTGACCACTTTCTCCCTCATGTTTAGCCCTATTAGTTTTCGGATGTTAAGATGTTTGCCCCATTAGTTAGTCGATTTTAAGACCTTTTGCCCCATTTCTTCGTCAATATTTAGACCTTTCGTGCTATTTAGGTGTCGATTTTTTCCCTGGCGAACGATAGTGAGCGAAGGCCGGACATTTTTCTACCGAAAAAATTACAAATTAAATCTAGAATGGGGATCTAATGGATGTTTATTTAAATTTGATGGAGGTCTAGGGAGGAAACTAGAAAAAATAATAAATACATGCAAAACTCGCCCAAAAAGTGAACCATCTTAAGTGGTTAACCCCTTGATGATTACAACGCATTATTACAGTTATTGTGGCTAAAACCCAATTTCTTCATCTATCTACCCGCCGTGAACTCCCAACGGACTTTCCCTTCTTCTTCTTCAATACAAAAATCAACCCTTCATCTTCTCTCAGTATTATCATAAGACGAATATCTTCAGTTTACGTAGGAATTTGGGGAGTCGGCGGATTAAGGGGAGGCAGACCGTTTTTCTGGACCACCTTCTCCCTAATGTTTAGCCCCACTAGTGTTGAGATTATAAGACGCTCGGCCCATTAGTTTGGCGATTTTAACACCTTTCGTCCCATTTCGTTGTCAATTTTAAGACCTCTCGTGCCATTTAGGTGTCGATTTTTTCCTGGCGAGCGAAAGCGAGCCTGCAATTTTAAGAGGAACCGGCCGGAACATTTTTCTACCGAAAAATGTACAAATTTATCTTGAAGGGGGTTTTTCTAAGCTTGATGGAGGCCTAGGGAGGAAACTAAAATAATATATGAAAAAAATTAACTAATAGACCAAACAAACGGCCACTCTCCCCTTAAGTGAGATGGTCTTTACCCCTTTGATTATTAGAGTTGCTTCCTAAACTGTATAAAATCTTCAAATAATATCCAGAATTAACAGTTAAAGCGCATCATAATCCTGAAAGGTTAGATTATTGAGCAAAAGCCATTCACACATTATAAGTGCCAGTTTTGATCTCTCTCTCTCTCTCTCTCTCTCTCTCTCTCTCTCTCTCTCTCTCTCTCTCTCTCTCTCTCTCTCTCTCACACTAGCATACCTAATTTGATTTTCTCCATTTATTCATAATGAGAATAGCGACAGAATATTGTACGAATTACTTTTACACAACATTTTCACATCTTCACACCTTTCGTTCGTTCATGCAGTCCGTGCGTGGGTGTGGGAGCGCTGGATTTCTTATCAACTTTAAATTCAGGCCACTCATATCGGGGGAAATAGGATTGGAACTCGATTCGCCCCGAGAACAGATGCGCGATCACTGGGTGCATAATAGTACGGACGCGGTCAAAAGTCTACGGGATTTACTCATATGCTTTCTCAATTGACCCTACCAAGAATTCACCTGAGACCTCTGGTGGACGCTTCCGAACTAGCGCCAGAGCTACGACTGTCGACATAAACAATACCCAACACTTAGGATACACAGTTTATCTCGACTTTTTGTGATTCTACATGTTTATATTTTAGATAAAGTGAAGTGGTGGATAGAGTAATAGTAGTAGATAAAGTGGTAGTGGTAGATAAAGTGGTAGTGTTAGATGGAGTGGTAATGGTGGATAAAGTTGTAGTAGTGGAAAAAGTGGTAGTGGTGGATAAAGTGGTAGTGGTAGATAAAGTGAGTGGTGGATAAAGTGGTAGTGGTAGATAAAGTGGTATTAGTAGATAAAGTGGTAATTAGATAAAGTGGTAATTAGATAAAGTGGTAGTGGTGGATAAAGGTGTAGTAGTGGATAAAGTGGTAGCTTTGGATACAGTGGTAGTTAGATTAAGTGGTAGTGGTGGATAAAGTGGTAGTAGTCGATAAAGTGGTAGTGGTGGATAAAGTGGTAGTGGTGGATAAAGTGGTAGTGGTGGATAAAGGGGTAGTGGTGGATAAAGGGGTAGTGGTAGATAAAGGGGTAGTGGTAGATAACGTGGTAGTGGGGGATAAAGTGGTAGTGGTGGATAAAGTGGTATTAGTAGATAACGTGGTAGTGGTGGATAAAGTTGTAGAAGTGGATACAGTGGTAGTTTTGGATAAAGTGGTAGTGGTGGATAAAGTGGTAGTGGTGGATAAAGTGGTATTGGTGGATAAAGTGGTAGTGTTAGATACAGTGGTAGTGTTAAATATAGTGGTAGTAGTGGATAAAGTGGTAGTGGTAGATAAAGTGGTAGTGGTGGATAGTGGTAGTGGTGGATAGTGGTAGTAGTGGATAAAGTGGTAGTTTTGGATAAAGTGTTAGCGGTGGATAAAGTGTTAGCGGTGGATAAAGTGGTAGCTGTGGATAAAGTGGTAGTGGTGGATAAAGTGTTAGTTTTGGATAAAATGTTAGTGGTGGATACAGTGGTAGATGTGGATCAGTGGTAGCTGTGGATTAAGTGGTAGTGTTAGATAAAGTGGTAGTGGTAGACCAAAGTATGTATCAGCTAGTGACATTTTGACTTAACTGCTTATAATAAAAAATTGTTAAAGGAGAGGGGAGAGGATAGGTCCATGATGTCGCCAATTTCCCACAATGCACCTCGGTAAACATTGCATTCAGCACCTCTATCAGCCACTGTAGGCATTAATTGGTAGGGAGAATTAGACGCGCCACGCACAAGCTTCTTGGAGTCACCACCAGATGGAGAATGGTCGCTTGGTAGCCTAACCAGAATATTTTGTAGGTCAAAAAGAAAAATACCAAGATTATACGTTGTATACTATTATTAGTCATGAGTATGATTTTTGAAGCAGTTTTCGTTTGTTTAATTCGTAAAATATTCGCCCTTTGTGAATAATAAAATGTATTTCTCTGAATATCTCATACCTTTGTATAAAATATGTTATCGTTTCAGTTGCTTTATTCAGAAGTTTATGATGTTAATAATTAATTCAATGTAAGTTTCTTAGAAGTTTTTGACATATATAGCATTTAAACCTCACATAGAATACAAAAAATATAATACTCCATAGAATAAGATAGAATAAGATAGTCGTTATAGCCTATATGCCTACTATTTTTGTTATTACCAAGAGCAAGTGGTGCCGGTACGGTACGAAAACTTCTATACGTGAAAAATAAACAAGGACTTGTCAATTCGGCTCTCTCTGATTCCGCCATTCCCTAGCACTTTATTACTATATCATGAGATGCATGATTATATTTGCATCTAAATAGTATGCTCTATTTATAGATTACAGTATATATATTATCGTAATAAGATAAGTTTTTACAAGAAATCAAAAGTTCTGGAAAATTTAGTAAGCTGTCGATATATGTTTTGGATACGAAAATTACAATCGCTTGTTGGTAGTTCTGGCGAACATGTGCGTTTGGATTCTTACTTGGTAGGGGTGATATTCTTACCTGGTTAACGCTCAACCTTATGGAATATGGAACCTTCGAAAACTGTGAAATGGAGTGTCCTTCGTCTCAGAAACTATTTAAAAGCCAGAGGTGTCCCCTGCTCCAGTTATAATAAACCAAAACTAGAAGAGCTGGTTGCAAAGGCTTTGGAGCACCCGGAACTGTTGGAAAAAATCGAGCCTACAGACACAGATGAAATTAAACTAAACAGGCTTATATTAACAATTAATGATGAAAAAGAGATATTCCCAAATCCATACTCATTTAACCCTCGGGACCCGGGCTGCCTGCTAGAAGGACGGTCGCCCGTACCCAGGCGAAATGGCCGAAAAACGTCTAGGCCTAGGCTACCGTATTTGTTTTAAATTTTAACTGATAGAAATTTCCCACGCATCCCTAAACGTAGTGCGGTTTCCAATCTGTAAACTGGCGTTGAGTAGAGCTCTCTAAGTCAACTGGTTCAGTTGTGATGACGATTTTAGTGGAGAGCATTTTCAGGCGATGTTAGCAATACGACGATCTTTTCACTAATGAAACTACGACATACAGACGTACAATAACAAACGAGTCTTCTCCTTCTTGTTTTCGGAGGTGCAGTGACGAAGCGACCGACTTTGTTTACATTCGTCCGACGCACAGCGTTCGGATCAAGCTTGCAAGGCTTGCAAGCTTACTGTCTGTCAGAAGGACGCCCGGGAACCTGCCCTTCTGCAGCGGTGTCCTTCCACAAGGACGCCAGGGTAGGAAGGGTTAATGACTGGAACAAAATACTTGATATGCTGCCACCATTAAACTCTGCCTACTGCTTGATTTACTTGTTGAGAAAGAGAGGGTGGAGTAGTAAGAGGCTAGATGCATTTGAAGATGAGCGAGGTTTCCAAATGTATAAGGATGGCCACATCAATGAGGTCCAAATTAAAGAAGTTAAGAGTCACAGCGCCAGATGTACCATGGTCTTTGTAAGGGCCAGCTGTATCCGGCAGACGTCCCAGAAGGAGCGCCCCTATATTGTGAGGATCCTCGTCTCACTGAGGGGTTCCATTGAGGCTGCAGGCTGTCAATGTACTGGGTAAGTACCTATGCCAGTATTATATGCTTAAGACTGATAATTAGGCATATGCTAATTAGCCTAGATTACTGAATATCTGGGCAAGAATGTTAAGTGCGGGCGTACCGCCAGCATTGTTTACACTACGTGTAGTGGCGTCGGACCTTTCCCATCATGATCCCATCTATTTTGACCTGACCTAACCTAACCTAACCTAACCTAACCTAACCTAGTATTAATGTAGTAATGACAGGGGGCAAATAGCAGAAAATTAGCGTCGAAATAGACGGGAACGTAACTGCGAGCGCACAACATGACGACCGTACGCCCGAACTCTACATCCATCCCAATATCTGTCCATTAGGCCTAGGTTGTGACTGTGTGTATATGTGTGTCACCATGTGTGTAGGCAGACCGCCCGGTATATCCCCTACAACAGTCTTTCTGACACTGAGGGACCGTTAGAAGTCAGAGGAATTTTGGGTTGCCATCAATCGATAGATTATGATCTAACTTACTGAGCTCAAAATGACGCAGAAGCGTCATATAACTTATTATTGAGCTATTTACCTAGGCTCATATGACGCGGTAGCGTCATTTGATAGTTTTGGGCGGAACCGTCATACGAGATGGAAAGGCTTAGTGACAAATACGAACATTATTATGTTTTCAGGGACAGTACAGTACATAGTAATTAATATTAACCCGTGGAGCCCCGGCTAGTTTTGTAATGTTTGTTCACCAGAACCCGGCCGGTTTTCAATTTGTTTTGTTATTCCAGAAACAATAGCGAATGGGTTAGGAATGAAGGAAAAACCACGAAAAACCGCTCAAAAAGCTTAAAGAATGGTCCTACAGAGCCCCCGAAAACGTATTTTACAAGAGTAAAAAATTGAAGGCAATTACCCCAAAAAAACAGGTTATTGCGCGCTCACGCGCACGCACGTGGACTTTGAGAGTTTTCAACCATCGGCACGGTTGCGTGGGATACGTACACAGTTCCCATACAAATCTGAGCCCTCTCGAGTGGCTACACCTGAGGTTACGGTCGGAGCAATTAGGGTGACTCGTCAGACGCATCGCTGGGGCTGTGCATTACATACATCGCCGACGCGTCAGACGCGTCGCTGGTGCTGGTCGGGTTAACACAGTAATTAAAAGGCAAAGGCTTCAATTCATCCTATAACCACTTAAAACCGAGTGAGAGAACACTGTAAACTGGACACAAATCCCGTCCAACTCGGAAATTGCCGAGATATACAGGGACATCTCCGAGAGTCCGATGCCATTCCGAAAAGTACGGGTTTCCGACTAAAAAGAGTCCGAAATATCGGGGGTTTACTCAAACTATGGTCAACAAATATGGTTGGAAAATACACTACTCTATAGTCCTGTATTCCCAATTTCCCATAGCCTAATAGCTTACAGTATTGGTACTAGGCCTAGATTAGATTCATGATATGTCTCCCATGTTTTAAAGATGGCTTTTTATGGCTCTGAATTTTCTTAAATTTGGGAAAATCCAAGCAACCTCTTAACAAACTTAGCTAATAGCATCATAATACACAACACATCATGTGGGAAATGTGAAAATTAACTTTACATACCGGTACTGTACGGTATCCACAAATGGGACTTATCCCCTAGTTTGCTTAGCAATTTGTCTAATTTAATTACAGTAACTTTTATTATGGTAGGGCTTAAAGTAGGCTATATTGCTTTTGTCATTTATTGGACAAATATATACAGTAGGCCTATTTAACCTATGTCTTTCAAGGTTATAGACTATATTTTGTGTTAAAGATTAAATTATCTAGCATATCTGCAGTTGCATTAGAATATGGTATGAAGTGCGGGAGAGGGTACAACAGGGGAAGAGGGTTGTAGGAACGCTGAAAGCAGTAACAAGAAATAAGGTGGTCAGTATGGAAGTGAAGAAGTCCTTGCATGACAGTGTGGTAATCCCGACACTGACTTACGGAAGCGAAAAAGCGAAGCATGGACGTTGGTTGAGAGACTCAGACCAAGAGTGAGAGCAGTGGAAATGAATTACTTAAGAAGTGGGTGCGGAGTTACATGGAGGGATAGACAGACTAATGAAGAAGTAAGAAGGTGTGATGTGGAGGTAGATGTGCTGGAAAGTGTGAAAACGACTTGAGATGGTTCGGCCATATGGAACGTATGGAAAGCAAGAGAATGACTAAGAGGGTGTACGAGAGCAAGGTGGAGGGACAGAGAGGGAGAGGTAGACCGAATAAGAGGTGGAAGGATGGAGTGAGGAAGTACATGAACGAAGGCGGTGCTGGTTGGGGGGAGGGGCGTCGACTGACTGGGGACAGAGGTGCATGGGGGCGGTTCGTTCGTGACCACCCCTTCGGGGATCACAGCGTCAGGCAATAGATAGATAATAGATAGATAGATAAATGTAGCAATTATTTATGTATACAGTATTTTATGTATACAGTATTATATCTTAGTTAGAAGGTGAACTAAGGATACCATTATACATATATACAGTACTTTAATTAATTTCATTGGGAGGGTTTGGTGTTGTGGTGAAATTAATAAAATATAGAATATCCCAGCACTCATGTACCATACTGTAATTCAGAATCGAATGCTAAAAGATGACTAGTCAATTGATGCATATGTAATTAGATTATATTTTCAAGATTGTGTTTTAATAGTGTCTTACACCTGTTCAGGGATGGTGGATGCAAACATGTTGTTGCCTTGATGTTTGTTGTGGCCGACTTCCTGCAGAGCAGCAAATACCAGCGGAGTAGAGCCACCGAACCTACATGCACAGATCTTCCATGTACATGGGATAAACCTCGGAAGTCTTCAGACCCTTTAAGGATGGTTGACATTGACAACAGGTTGGTACTGGTATAGGCCTACAGTGGGCCCTCACGTTTAGCGGATTTCAGCTTGGCGAAACACAGTATTGGCGATAGGTTGGATATGGTACCAGAATCCGAATTTGGCGCTTCAAATACACTTTTGGCGAGAATGCTGACGTCACGGAATGGCGTCGGCCCAGAATGCGCCGCCCGCAAGCTAGTCTCACCAGGCCTAACTCTAAATAATTCATGGTAAATAAAATCTGTTATCTATTATCTATTGTCTTTTCTATTGCTGTTAATGTTTCATGTAGGCTACAGTAGAGCGCCGTATTGAGAGTTACTCTTAGGCCGAGGCTAGGCTATAGATAGGCTTAGGCCTACTCACAAACCCTAACGGAGCTGCTTGGATAGCGAGAATATCCCAGGTATATTTCATAAACGTATATTAACAGAGTAATCTTGACCAAACCGATTTGTGAACCTCATATCTCTTGTGTTTTGCTTGGTTTATTGTGCCGAACAGTCTGCGACACACAAACACACACGCGCGCATCAGCTGACTCAGGGGCCCAATCGATAAATATAATTAATCAAAGAAGTGACCACGGATCCAAAACCAATTTAATTATTTTGCTCAATCGAAAAGCAGTTGGTATAGAAAATTCTAGTCTTCACCATTCACAAGGTAAAAATTATTTATGCCTCCTGATATATATCTAAGCTAGGTTAGACCATTTCTTGGTCTGGCTAGCTAGTGACTTAGCAACTTGTTGCTAAGGTGATGTGGTTATTCCTTATCAATAAGACTATTCACAAGATAACAATGAATTCTGCTGCCTGATATACATCTAACCTAGGTTAGGTCAATTCTTTGTGGAGATATATAGGCTAGGCCTATGTCTTCTAGCAAAAACAGAGTAAGCAGACGGCGCCGATTGTGTCGGCGATCGACGATGCGCATGGCGGGCGGTTTGAAAAGGCCCAAAAGGGTGAACTCGGGCCTCGTCAAAGACTAATGGATAATTTTCCCATTTAAAGTACTATTCGCGTTTGGCGAAATTCACTTTTGGCGATGGTTTGGCTAGACTAATGAATTCGCTAAATGAGAGGGACCACTGTATAGTTTATTACAGGGTGGCCAAAAAAAATTGAGATATAGGTAGGACCATCATAATTGAAAAGATGGGAGAATAACAGTCAGTAACCAGCCTGTATTCACTCAAGGGGAAGTAAGGATCAACAAGAGACACATGAAAGGAAAACAGAGGTAACAGGGGAAGAACATATATAAGAGTTCGGCTGCAACAAGCAAAGTGCTGTAGGTGTGAAGCATTGAGGTAAGGGGTCTGTGGTAGAGCCCCAGCTGAAAACTGGTACCTTGCAATTTTAGACATTTTGAAGACATTTTTACTTCTTAGGCAAGTTTTTTTTTTTTTTATCTAGAGTATCGGTTATGAATGCCACTTTACATAGTTACTTTTATTTAATATATACTATACAGTACATATTATATTATAAATACAGTATACCTGTAATAGTAGCCTTATACGGCACACTCGGGTACCATAGTCTCTAGCACCCCTCTCTGACAATAGGTGTGGCCAGAACCCTTTCTGAACGGCGGCCCACAGTCATTATTAGGGGTGGGGTTTTGAAGAGAGGACAACGCACATAAGAACACTTGAGTGAAGCATTTAGGGCTTCAAATATTGCCTCATATGCTTCACACTGTGTTTGTGTGTGCTTTGTCCTCTCTTCCAAACCCCACCCCTAACCATCACTGTGGGCCACTGTCCAGAAAGGGTTCCGGCCTCACCTCTTGTCAGAGAGGAGTGGGCTAGAGACTATGGTATCCAAGTGTACCGGTAAGGCGGTAACTCCAAAATAGATGTTTTTATTCCTATGCTTCCATTTAATGATACTGAGGACGGGTGGGGAAAGATCAGATACCTGCTACAAATTATTATCCAAAGCAGACTTCCACTCTCAACTCTATGGTACGGGAGACCAGTGTCACATGTTGACGGACATGTTTTATTACTTGTAAGATACCATACCATATCTGCCAGTATTGACTCAGAGGACACTACTACAGTATTGCCAGAATTAGGTGTGACTGGTATCAGGGACTCTGAGTGAAGAGATACCGCAGTCCGCAGCTTTGGGGACCGTGTATGTATATGCCTAAGTAAAATGTACCATGCAGAATTAGGGAGAGCACAGGCTGTTAGTATTTCAAGAATAAGATGTGGAGCAGATTCAGAGAACTGAGTTGCCAATACTAACTTAAGGACTTCCACTTCCCTTGAATAGAAAGGTGTACACCTCATGTGTTAAATGTGTAATGACTAACATTAAGACATGTTCAGTTAAAGTAAATTATACCAGTATCAACAAAATTATATGTACCATCAACTGGGGTGAATTCGGATATCGCAAAAAAAATAAATAACAAATATGTCGGAATTTGCCCCAAAAGTGGGGATGGATGTAGTGATCGGGGGTACGGTCGTCATGTTGTGCGCTCGCAGTTACGTTCCCGTCTATTTCGACGCTATATTTTCTGCTATTTGCCCCCTGTCATTACTACATGAATACTAGGTTAGGTTGTTTGGTTAGGCTAATGTATTTTTATATCCAAAGGCAGTCAAAATAGACGGGAACATGATGGGAAAGGTCCGACGCCACTACGCGTAGTGTAAAGAAGGCTGGCGGTACGCCCGCACTTAACATTCTTGCCCAAAAGTGTCAAATCTTATGATGTGGTATTTATCTTAGTTTCTTACAGTAGATCCTCTGGAAAAAGGTAAACTAGGCCTGTGTATCCAGCTCAGTGCCAGTACTTGCACTACTGCGGTCAGTCACGGTGTTGGCGGCGGCAGCAGCAGATGCAACATTTTTACTATTCTGTATTTTTGCTTTATAATCAAACTTCAAATCTTGTCTTCCCCATGCTTTATCAAGATTACTTTCAAACTTCCTTATTGATTCGGAATAGACTACATACTGGGACAGTGCGTTCCACTCATTTACCACTATCACAAAATGAGTTATTTGCCTTTTCAAGCCTATTTCTTTCTTTGTAAATTTTCTTTGAGTGTCCTCTCGTTCTTGTTCCCTCCCGCATCAAGAAGATACCTTCACACACATCCTCATCATACTTTCCTGACACTATCTTAAAAGTCTCTATCATATCCCCTCTCTTTCTCCTATATGCCAGTGTCGGAAGTCCCAGTGTCCTCAACCTCTGCTCATAGCCCGCGTTCTTCAACGTTGGTACTGTACTAGCTTGCTAGCTCTCCTCTGCACTTTCTCCACTGCTTCTATATCCTTTACCATATATGGAGCCCACACCTGGTTTGCACATTCCAGGTGCGGCCTAACCACCGCTGTAGAGAGATTCCTGAATATTTCTTCGTCAAGTGACACAAATGTCCTCCTTATCAGCCCTACAATTCTATTGGCTTTGTTTATCTTTTCCGCTAAATGTTCTGAGAAATTTAACTTATTGTCTATCACTACTCCTATATCCTTTTCTGCATTAACTTCCTCCATCGCTTCATACATACTGTATCCTACCTTGTCTATCTTGCTTGTCCCAATCCGCATGTACTTGCATTTTTTTGGATGAAAAGGCATTAACCAATGTTCAGACCATCCCTTCTCTTATGTTTTCAGGGCGTGTGATAAAACCCTTTTAAAATGTTTAAAGATGTCCGAATTGACCCCTGATAGGTCCAAATCTATACTGGGATCACTGGTTAGTCCTATGAATATATTTGAAATCCATGTCCGATTTCAGGCTAGGTGTCCGAAATTGCCCCAAATCCTGTCCGAATTCGGACATTTAATCTTGAAAGTTTATTTATCTCCATGTGGGCATGTGGAGAGAATGGATGAACAAAATTGGGTGAAAAGATGCAGGTGCCGATCTCGAATAAAAAAACTTGACAAATGAAGCAGCCCTTAACAGGGTTGCCTGGAACGCCGCCATTAGGACAAGAGACGGGATGGATTAATAGTACCGGTACTGTACTAACCTGGATCAATGTTTGGGTTCCTGCATGAATTGTTTCTGGATGGAGGTCTGCACAGCAACATCCATTGGCTCACACACGACTGAATTACCCCGAGAAACGCAGGAATAGGTGTGGTCCGAGCCTGGCATTGTCTCGACTGCTGCTGCAAAATATAAAAATATCATTAATCCATTTGTTTTATTAACACTGCTCTTTCACCCCCCCCCCCCCCCAAAAAAAATACAAAAAAATACAGTCTGGCCTGCCAATACGCGAGAATATGGGCGACACGCGAGGGCGCGGAATGAAAATTTGCGTATTAGCAATAGAGTACCGGTATTATATGTGAATAAATCGATATGGGCGGCACTGACTCCAAGTTGTCTACTTTAGGCCTATTTATCTCCGTCAATTGCCACAAAAGGTACATATATGTATACATAAACATCCAAATCATAAGAAAATATAACAATAATAATAAACTCACCTTAAAATTAACAGTAACTGTAGATATGAAGGGTGGGGGCTCCGAGGCAGGGCGAGTTCAGCTAATGTGCCCCGGCCCCGGCCTCAGCCCCAGCCCCGGCATCATCATCGTCCGACGAACTATCCCTGGCATCTAGCACTCTGTTGAGGGCCAGGCGCCTTTGCTCCACCTGAACCTCCCTCATGAAGCCACCAAAATCATCGTCGGGCATGTCAACCTGAGCAGCCGAGCCTGCTGAGGTCGAAGGTTGGGGTTCGTCATCATCTTCTTGTTGAGGTTCTTGGCGGGCAAGGAATCTTGTCATTAAAGTTTGTCTCGTCTTGTTGACTTCCTGATGATGTTTGTCAGAATAAAAGCGGAAAACACTGTCAACGCCCAGCAGGACTTCATGTGTTCTCACAGGGCACTGCTCCACCGACCGAAATCCTTCCTTGAGTTGGTCAACTAAAGCCAAGATTTCGCTCAGTTTACCTACAGACAGATCCATGTTAGCAGGTGCAGGGGCTGGTTCAACGTCGTTGTTCGGTTGTCGTGCTTGATCTTCGGCATCAATCTGCTCAATTGTGTCACCTTGAGTCTGTTGTTCACCTGCCTCAATAACCTCACGAATCTCCTCGGCTGTCACTGCCCCGAAACCAGCCACTGCGCGGGCCGCTTGAACTGCCTCTGCCTCTGCCTCGGTGACTGACTGGACTTTGTTGGCCTTGGGAGCACATAAATGAGGAGTAAGTGCTCGCCAGGCATGATTAATTGTGGCATCATTTATATCAGCCCATGCTAGAAGAAGGAAGTCGATTGCGTATTTGATGGTAAAAACACGCCAGAAGTGTGTCACGGTCATCTCTGCCTCTGCCTGTGGTGCCTGGGGTGCCTCTGCTGCCGCTGCCTGGGGTGCCTCTGCCTGTGGTGCCTGGGGTGCCTCTGCCTGGGGTGCCTGCTCCTCATCAGACGATGATGCGAACTCCTGCTGCATAGCCAAAATCTCTTCATTGCTCTCTGTCTTCTGGCGTAGATAATTGTAGAGTCGTGTCTGGTAAAAGAGCTTCACATTCGATATGACTTCTTGGTCCAGTGGCTGTATGAGAGATGTTCTTTTTGGTGGCATGAAAACAATCTGTACGTCGGGATGTAGAGTCTCTAAATAGTGTGGGTGGCAAGGGGCGTTGTCCATCAATAACAGGGCCTTGAAAGGTAGGCCTAGTTCTTGGCATTTGAGGCGGGCGTCAGGAACAAATTGCTTGACAAGCCAGTCAGACATAATGGCACTAGTCATCCACCCATTAGCGCTCTTGTACCAATAAGTTCCAGTGTCATTCATGTCGCGCAGGTTCTTGTAACATCTAGGGTGGGCATCTGTGTGCACCACTACAGGCCGCATCTTGTGGCTGCCGGAAAGGTTCACAGTAAACATGACAGTGAACCTTGACTTGTCTATCTTGCGGCCCCTTGCCTGTTTCACAGATTTGGCAAGATATGTAGATTTTGGCATACACTTGTATTGCAAGCCACTTTCATCCACATTATAAATCTGATCCTTTGTGTAGCCACCATCCTCGATTATGGTCTTCAACACCCCAGGAAATGTGTTGGCTGCCACCACATCTGCAGACCCACGTTCTCCGGACACCTTGATGTTCCTTAGGTCCTTCCGTTTCATGAAGCCATGGAGCCAACCGTTGGATGCCTTAAACTTAAAATTCTGGCCAGACTTTGTCCTAGCACTTGCGGTGGTGTAGAAGAGTTTAGCCTGCTGTTTGATATAGGCCTTATCCACCGGGACTTGCTCACGGTGTTTGCGGGCTAGGAATGCTGCCAGGTATCGCTCCATGACCACCATAGCTGGATTGTTGCTCCTGCAACGTTGGTCCATCATGGCAGCACCATAGGACTTCACGATGGTGTTGATCTTTTCTTGGTTAGCCCAGATTGTTCTAACTGTCGATTCCGCTAAACCCATTGCTCGACCGATGGCTGAGTTTCCTTTTCCTTTTCTTTTGATGACCTTCAGCTTCATTTGGTGGGTGATAAGTTTGTTCTTGCAAGGGGGCATGATGATGGGGGCAAAAAACTATATTACTGCACACGAGTCGGACTGCTGTTGCGCGAGCGTGGACTGAGGGTAGACTGGCGTATCCCACAATGCCCTGCGTGCCTACGTAACTGGCGTCCCTGCGCAGATGGATGCGCGGAATGGTGGGGGGCCTCGCGTATTAGCTGAACTCCCCGGAATTGCCCTTATATCGGCCCCGGATTCGCGTTTTAAAGGTACATCACGCGTTTTGAAAGTTTTGGGTATGATTCGACCCCCTCCTCGCGTATCAGGTGAATCGCGTATTAAAAGCTCGCGTATTGGCAGGTCAGACTGTAATGTAGGCTATATGGCCTATAGTCCTATAAAGTACCAGTATATAAATCTAAGGGATGGATGGGTCAATATTAAGGAGCCGGACCACAGCTGGGATCTCATTTCTAATGGTAGTTTTGGGTTCCTATCATGTTATGCTTCATTGCTATATATATACTTTTAATCCACCGGATTTTTTTCTTTTTTTCTTGACTTTATTTATTTTTTTGGCATTAACCTAACCTAACCTAACCTAATAGCCCCCAAATACATTTAGGTTAGGTTAGGTTAGGTTAATGAAAAAAATAAAAAAATAAAAAAATAAAAAATAAAAAAATAAAAAATTAAAATACGGTGGATAAAAAGTATATAGCAATGAAGCATAAAATTATAGGAACCCAAAACTACCATTAGAAATGAGATCCCAACTGTGGTCCGGCTCCTTTATATTGACCGATGGATGTACAGTACTGTAGTGTCCGGGCGTACGGTCGCTGTGGTTAAGTTCGCGTGTACAGTAAACCCTCGCTATCTCGGACCTCTAGAAGTCGGAAACCCGCACTTCTCGGACTAGCATCGGCCTCTCGGAAAGTTCGCCGTATATCTCGGAAAATTCCGAGATGTAAGGGGAAAACTCTGAGGGCCCACATGGTCTGTCGGACAGGTGTCATATATCTCGGAAAATTCCGAGATCTAAGGCTACAGTGAGGTGGAGAAGGACAGTGAAATGGAGAAGGAAAGTGATATTTATAATATATGTCTGCTAGATACTGTACACTATTGTACAGGTACAGTACTGTAAGTTATCTTGAATCTACGTTGTTATTCATAGGGAAGTCTCTGTTTTCTCTGGTGACTCGGACTCCCTCTTCCAATTCGGACATCTCGTAAAATCGGACATTTCGGACTGGGTCTCCCCCCAATTAGTCCAAGATAGCGAGGGTTTACTGTATTTTGACGGCGATTTTGTCGGTTATTTGCCCCCTGCTGGCAACATGATGATGACAATATGTCATGGGGGGGTGAGGGGGGGGCAAAGCCCCCTCTCAACATATTATTGTATCTAAAAGCAGTCAAAATAGATGGGAACATGATGACAAACGTCCGCCGCCGCTCCACGGGTATCCAGAGGTTTCGCACCTTGCGGGTTCGCCACCTGTCATTGTTCGCACCCAATACAAGTTCGCAGGTAGAGGTTTCGCTACTTAGGAGGAGTGGTTTCGCTATCTGGTGGTTTCGCTACCTAGTGGTTTCGCCACTTCACTACTAATTTGGCATATTAGACTAGATAGCCTATTATACACTCATTTATTAAATAATATAGCCACTGTAGGGAAACAAATAATATAACTTTAATTTAAAAAATGGTTGTACTGTAGGCTACATCCATATTGTAATATATAGGCTAGGCTGCCGTATGTCGTGCATGCATAGGAATACTATAGTCCGTTCATTCTAGGTTGGGCAGAAATCGTAACCTCTAACCTCTGTAACTACAAAACGAATAAAATAATCGAGCTTGTTTCTACCAAATACAGTAGTAAGACTTGGCTAGGGCATATGCGTATAAATTGACAGCTCATTTGCTCTAGCCCTTTTTGAGTTAGAGGTTAGAGGTTATGATTTCTGCCCAACCTAGAACGAACGAGCTATAGTACCTTCATATCATCACCAACCCACCAATAACTTACAAATATACCTACCGTAATTAATGAAACAATAAATACATGTGGTAATCCGTGGATTCGAACCAAGGATACTCGAGCCGAAATTCCGCGCACTTGATCATTAAGCTATCGAGACAGTTTAAGCCAGGTTTATGCACAAGCCTACGATATATTATGCATTCTCGAATACTGCAATAAAAACAATATTTATTCAGCTGGTATCACAGCCCTTGTTACATATAAACTAAACTATAGTTGCTAGATCTGGGTATCTAAAATTATTATATGGCCTACATGCTTTAATTGGCTTTGGTTTCTAACCAACAGGCCTAGCCTGTGGAGTTAGGAGTTTGGGCCCTAAACCTACTGTTTGGCTATGTGATCTTTAAAAAGAATCAGTAGGAGTCTCGCCATCTTCATACTGATCCCACAATTTGTATGTCGACCATGAATATTACTGTAGATCTCTCTGTGTCTACGATTGAGAAGATAATCTGATACAAGGCTCATCTTTAGGTCAACCGTCTCTGCTACCTTGAGTCCAGCAGCAGGGAGACCAATATGTACAGACCAAGTAGCCACAGCATTATAGCCTATATATAGGTCTTGCCTCGTGGGGCCGCAGCCTCCTGCTTGTGTCACATGACAATACTTACAGAGGGTCCGGGCCCTAGTACAGGTATACGGATACTCCAGCTAGATTGTGTGATGAGGTGTATGTACTGTAATATGTTTGTGTAACTGGTTGTTTGCATCTTCTTGGATTTGATTTTGGTGTTGGTCTATGACATGTGTGTTGTTCTACAAGATGATGGAATTTCTTTGTTTATTTTGATATGGGTGTGAAGTGGGGAGTTGGGCATGTAAAATTTGTGGGGGGTGGGGGGATGGGGGAGGGTCAGGAGGGAGGAAGGTCTGTTTAGGTTATTGTATATAGCTTTGGAGGGTTTCGGGGAGAGTTTGGGCAAGGAGTCTCTTGAAGGCAGTGGTATTTGGGGCCATAGCAGTTTCTTCGGAGAGGGAGTTCCAGAGCTCTGCTATTCTGCAAGAGAAGAAGCGTTTTCGGGCTTCTACTGATACATGTTGGATCTGTATCTTGTACCTGTGGCCCCTGGTGTCTACTCTCGGTGCTAGTGTGAAGAGGTCGGTGGGTGCGATAGGTGAATTGCCATGGAAGATGTTGTGGCAGAGTATGAGGTCGCTCCTTATCAGTCGGCCCTGTACAGAGAAGAGGTTTAGACTTTGTAGTCTCTCATTGTAGGGAAGACCTTCCAGTCCGTGTATTTGTTTGGTCCATCTTCTCTGAACGGACTCCAGGCGTTTGAGGTCCATGGAGTAACCCAGGTTCCAGACAGGGGATCCGAACTCTATTATGGGGCGGATGTCGGTGGTGAGGAGGTTCATCATGAAGTCTGGAGTTCGGGTCACTGTACTTTTAAGAAGAGTGGAGGCAATTCCTCCTGCTTTCTGGGTAGTTTCCCGGATATGTTGGTGGAACTTTAGGTCTGTGGAGATTTTTACACCTAGGTCGGAGTGGGCTTGCGAGGGTCTTGTGGGTTTACCTTGAAGAAGGTATGTGGGCTGGTCAGTTCTGAGGGCAGGTGATCTGGTGAAGCGTAGGTGGGCACACTTCCCTGGGGAAAACTCTAAGCCCCAGGAGGCTGCAGTTGCAGCTAGGGTGTTTATGTCCTCCTGAAGTTGTTCTTGGGTTAGGCGCGGGGATGAGGATTGCAGGTATAGCTTCAGGTCGTCAGCGAATATCTTGAACTTGCTGTGCAGTCTTGAGCCAATGTAGTTGACAAAGAGGAGGAATAGTAGGGGGCCCTGGGGGACTCCACTTAGCACTGGTCTTGAAGAGCTTGTGGTTCCGCTCACACGGACTTTCATGGTCCGACCACACAGGAAGCTGATGATCCAGTTGAGTAAGTGACCTGAAATACCAATACTCTGCAACTTGTCAATGAGCGTTTGGTGGTGGACTCTGTCGAAGGCCTTCGTGAAGTCGAACAGAATTAGGTCTACCAGCTCCCCACGGTCGTACCAGTAGGTGATGTAGTTGTAGGTAAGTAGGAGCTGGTCGGTAACTGATCTGTTCTCCCTAAACCCAAACTGGTTGTTGGTGAGGACCATGTGATCATGGAAGAATCTGTAGAGTTCTTTGGTGACAATTCTCTCCATGGTTTTGCATGCTACAGATGTGAGGCTGATGGGTCTGTAGTTCAGGGGGTTTGTCCTTGGTCCTTTCTTGTATATTGGGGATATATTGGAGGTTTTCCATAGGGAGGGAAGTTGTACAGAGGTCATGGAGAGGTTGAATAGTAGGGTGAAGGGTACTGCTAGTTCGGCGGCACATTCTTTCAGTAGTCTGGGGTGTATGGCGTCCGGGCCCATTGCACTGTCTGGTTTGAGTTGCTTTAGTTTTTCTTCAATTTCCTGTGTGTTGAAGTGTATGGATTCAAGACTACCAAGACAGGTTTGGTGAGGTGCGGGAGCTTGGAGGTGGACGTTAAGAACGACGCTTGCAAGGGCATCAGCAAAGGATTCTGCCATGGCTATGGGAGAGTCGGTTAGGTGGCCATTTAGGGTCAATGGTCCTACCTTCGGGCGGTCAGATTTTGTTTGCCTTACGTAGGAGTAGAAGAGTTTGGGTTTTGTTGTGCGGTTTTGAATTAGCTGTTTTTCGTAGATCTGGAGATTTAGGTTTTGTGAGCGGTACATGTCACTGAGCTCCCTAAAGCGGGAGAGGGATTGGAGTGCTTGAGGGGAGTTTCTGCCATGAATGGACCTCTGTTGCTTGTACTCCCTCCATGTGGCACTGCGGAGCTTGGACAGAGGTTTCGATTGTAGTTTGGTCCACGGAGGGGGCATTTCAGTTTTGGGCAGTTTTTTGACTGGGATGAATTGACTGACTAGGTTGTTGAGAGTGTCAGTAATGTATACATAGAAGTTGTCCACATCCCTCGAGTCAATCTCAAAGTCCCAGTCAACCCTGCGGAGCGCTTCTCCAATTCTCTTGTAGTTTCCTTTGGGCCAGTCATGGATTTCGGTGGGAGGGGTGCAGGCGGTGGTGGTGTCGGTTTGGAAGAGATAGTTGAGTCCTACTAAAGCATGGCCACAACGGGGAAATGGAGGGTAAGTTGTCACATTTAGTATCCTGTCATCAGGTGTAATCAGGTGGTGATTATAACTCAGCTTGGCTTATGGAATTATAGCTGAAGTGTTTGAGTAATTAAATCGAAAAGCTAGGAAATGCCCCATTGAAGCAGTCCGAGAAATAATACAATAAATATTGAAGCCAATATTATCGTAAATATCAATAATTTATAATAGGCTTCGCACCTTATTGAACCAGTCCAAGAAATAATACAAACGCCTATATATTGCAGCAAATATTACAGAGTTGATATTGATTAAATCAATTTGATTTAATCACTTGATTAAATCAATTTTTTTTTTTTTTTTTATCTGTGAATCAAAATAAACAAAAATCTGAAGATTTATCATGCTTTCATAAGTTTGTGTAGGCATTGGTTCATTTTAAGATACTGGTACATTATGTACTAATACAAATAACTGATAGCTTTTAAATTTACAAACAAATATATGTATACAGTATTTTTAAAAAAATCGGTTATACTGATGTTTTGGACCGACAGTTAGCCCATCGATCTTTTTAGGCCTAATAGGTTCTGTAGAGCATATACATCATTGCTATATATATGTCATTAACCCGGGAACTGCGGGAAGACTCTTAACCCGGCAAGCGCAATAGGCCTCACGGAAGCAAGACCATATAAAAAGCCTTCCCCCCCAAAAAAAAAGGGTCTATCAAAACAAAGGAATTTGTCTCTAGGTGAGATAATTCCCCTCTAGTACTCATCCATGTGTTTCTCACCCCTCCCCCTCCCCTACTTCCCCACCTTATTCCCCTCCTCAATTATCATCTTATTATCATAATTTATCGGTTATTTTTCTCTCCCGCGATAATGTAGCACAAGTGGGTTGCATAAAAGATCGTTATGCAACACCCAGACACCGGCACACACCGCCCCGCTCGTCTCAGTTGACTCACAGACAGCGAGAGGGGAGGGCTGCCTGTGGCTCTCTCTCGCCTGAGATTATGACCGGGTGGCCAATATCTTCGTTTTCCACCACCCAAATGCTTTTCCAACTTATTTTAGCACTCTTGAAGGTTCATATATACATTATATATGTAAAATAAAAGCATACCGAAAACAAATAATGCTCTATATTGTAAATATAACGAATTCTGTCAGAATCCAAGGCTAGAAATGCACAAATAACTACCCTAGCCCCTAGGTCTATATCGCGCTTGTCAGGTTAAGAGTCAGGGGGGAAAAAAATCAATTTAAAACACCGAAAGTGTTTATTTTTTTTTATTTTTTTTTGCCCCTGGGCCATGCCAAATATCACTCCTCTACCTCCCCTCCTTCCCCACTTTCCTCCCCTCCTTCAGTTATCACCTATTTTCCCTGTTATTCCCTTATTCTGTGGTATATTTTCGTGCTAACATTAGCGAGTTGCAAGCAGGGCATTGTCATCACTGTTAGCAAGCGAGTACAAGAGAGAGAGAGAGAGAGAGAGAGTATCGATCGACAGTGTCTCTCCAGACTTGGGGAAAAGTGGCGGGAAAGGAGGTTGCCTCAGCCATACATTATGTAACTCCCGGCCTGTATCGCCGATTTTGACCATCCAAACGCTGTTTCCACTTGTTTTATTGTTGTAACAGGTTAATACCTTTATAATCAACCTATAATAGGCGCATATGGAGGAGTATTAATGCTATTTATGGTAAAATAAATATTTTAGTGATGAAAAGAGCTCAAATGCATGCGCACAGGCAGAGGTGTCTCATACTCCCCATGCGCACTTCAGAGGTTAAGAGCTGAAATGTATTATAAGGGAGAAAAAAAAATGCTAAAATACATAGGCCTATACAGTATACTGTAAAACAATAAGTTTTTCAGCCAGTACCCAACCAGCGGGGGTTAGGTTAGGTTAGGTTGTTAAGTTAGGCTAATAGCACATAAAAAAAAACAGCGGGGGTGTGGAGGCGGCAGCCCCCACCCATATACTAGGTTAGGTCAGGTTGTTAGGTTAGGCTAATAGCCTAGAACATTTAAAAAAAAAAAAAAAAAAAAAAAAAAAAAAAATCTAACCCAACCAGCCGGCGTGTGGGGGCAGCAGCTCCCACCCATAATACTAGGATAGGTTAGGCTAATGTCTTCCCAAAGTTGACTATTTTTATAACATGAGATATTAGGCTACCCACTCCACCCCGTGATATCCGAGCCAGCTTTCGTCAAAAGTTGGCTCGGGTATTCACAAAATTAGGTTGTATGGGTTTGCAATTTGGGAAAACCCGAGCCAAGTTTTGATACAAAACGCTATATTATTGTATTTTTACGCTTTTAACCCCTCATTTTCCCTGAACTTCATAGCCCTCCCCACTAGTGGGGGGCGCGTTTTTAGATTGTTGGATAATGGGTAAATACTCATTTCAGCTCCTCTTCAGTATAAAACAACACTATATCCGAAGGAAAAAATACAAAAAACAAAGTAAACTTACTGAAATCGCTGTCGGTCCAAAAAGTCAGGTTTACCAAAAAATCAAATAAATAAAAAACATCAAATAAATCAATTATTTTTTTATTTTTTTTATTTTTTTTTTAAATAAAAAAAATCAACAGCCCTGAAATATTACCGCACATATAATTTATTTATTTTAGGCTTCGCACTTTATTGAAGTATTCAAAGAAAGAATACGACATTGTCGAATAAACGTTGCAAAAATACTTGGTCGCGAACCGGTATTTATATGTGGCGAGACCTCTCGGTAGCGAATCAACTGGGTAGCGAACCAGATTCTAGTAGGTAGCGAAATCTCTACCCGCGAACCCTCCAGGTGGCGAAACCTCTGGATACCGCTCCACGTACTGTAAACAAGGCTGGCGGTATGACCAAACTCTACATTCTCGTCAATTTTGACTGCCGTGGGATACAATACTGTAATAGGTTGAGGGGGTGCTTTGCCCCCCCCCCCCCCCACCCTCCCCCCATGAATTATTGTCATCATATATTAAGGGATGGATGTAGTTACCGGGTGTACCACTACCGACATACAACATAAATCTATAATACTGTACTAGGTTAGGTTGTTTGTTTAGGGTACCGGTAATGTATTTTTGTATCCAAAGGCAGTCAAAATAGACGGGAACATGATGGTGAGCGTCCGCGTAGTGTAAACAAGACGGGCGGTACACCCGGTAACTACATTCTTGCCTATATTAATATATTTTGCCAGCAGAGGGCAAAAAACAGAAAAAATAGCCGTCAAAATAAACGGGAACTTGGGCTAACCGAGAACGATAGGTACGCCCGCGGCCCGGATACTAGGCTACATCCTGCCCAAAATCCAATAATAACAAATAAAGGCCTAGGCCTATACTGTACATAGGATTAATGAAAATAAATTATGATTACTCAAAATTCCTAACCTAATCTTTCCTGAAATCCTGAATAGGCTATAGGCTGTGAGATTGTTGTACAAAACCTTGCCACTACTGTAACACTGGCAATTTGAAGTCTTTAACAAAGGACTAGCCTCAAGTCCTCAACATCAGAAGCAATAACATTGTATCAGAGGGGTATGGATAATGGACGTTTCGTCACCATCCCGGTTAGTCCCCCAAAACCCGTTTCGTCACCATGTTTAATAGTCCAAAAGGCATTATTTGCAGCTTGGTTCGAAACTCATAAACCACTCCAATGTATATTCTTGCCCAGGATTTCACTAAGTATGAACAAGACCGGAATGTAGCGAAATATGCCGAAATATATAGATACTTCCTCCGATCCTCAGGCCCGGGCTCCCGTGACCCCCTGAAGAGGAAATGTAGATAGCCTATAATAATTATACAATATTGCCACTTTACTTTAACATGCACTCTACACGTCAACCGTTGCGGACACTCTCCTGTATTATGCACATACTGTATATCTTTCAGCAATCTCCCAATGTACCAGAACTTTCTTGTAATAGCCTAGGTGGTGGCACAGAGAGTACCGGTAGCCTAAGTTAGACGATTACTGCACAACTCCCAGAGCTGGGAAGTGTAACCAGAATATATACCTCGCTCCTCTAAAGCGTGGCATAACAGGTAGGCTACATTAGCCTACATATTATAATATGCACATGATTATAGAGAACACTAACATATTTTAGAGATGTATATTGTAATTAGTGTGGAAATGTATGCCTGATGAACGAGAAGACCGATTTCGATTCTTGGTCGCTTAAACCTACTTTACTACCGTACACGAAAAAGTGGATCTGGTTGTAGGACTATTGTTGGTAGGCCTAGCGTCTATTAACCCGGCAAGCGCGATAGGCCTCACGGAAGGCTTCCTATAGGGAACGCGATAGGCCTCACGGAAGCAAGACCATAAAAAAAGCCTTCCCCCCCAAAAAAGGGCCTATCAAAACAAAGGATTTTGTCTCTAGGTGAGATAATTCCCCTCTAGTACTCATCCATGTGTTTCTCACCCCTCCCCCCCCCTCCTCAATTATCACCTATTTTTCCTCTTATTATCATAATTTATCGGTTATTTTTCTCTCCCGCGATAATGTAGCACAAGTGGGTTGCATAAAAGATCGTTATGCAACACCCAGACAGCGAGAGGGGAGGGCTGCCTGTGGCTCTCTCGCCTGAGATTATGACCGGGTGGCCAATATCTTCGTTTTTCACCACCCAAATGCTTTTCCCACTTATTTTAGCACTCTTGAAGGTTCATATATACATCATATATGTAAAATAAAAGCATACCGAAAACAAATAATGCTTTATATTGTAAATATAACTAATTCTGTCAGAATCCAGGGCTAGAAATGCACAAATAACTACCCTAGCACCTAGGTCTATATCGCGCTTGTCAGGTTAAGAGACAGCGAGTATCGTATTAGCCTATATATAAGACAACCTTCTGACAAACTATATCAGAATCTAACAAAACCATATCAGATACATGATACCGGTATCTACCGTCCCATAATACAAATAGGGGCCTAGGCAACACAATCATTAAGTTTTCATCACAAACACTAATTATAGGCTAACCATAAATACTTGGCTAAATCAAGGTTCAATGCGCTTGACATGGTAGTGGCTCATTATGGCGACGAAACGTCCGAGATCGCGGTGACGAAACGGGTCTGAGAGGTGGTGACGAAACGTACTGTACCCGCATCAGAATAGGCAATTTAAATTATAGACTGTAAATTGTTCATGTACGGTATTCATAATCATCATTGGGTATTAGGCTAGTTTGGTAAGTTATCTTTAACCCTTGAACCCAATTATTGAAAAAGTTTGATATCTACAGACTTAGGCTAGCCTAGAATAAATAGGCCTAGTTAAGGGATTAAACTTACTTGGAGCTTGGAAGGGTTGTTGGGTTCTGGACTTCTGGTTGGTCACATCAGTGCTTGTGGAAACTTCTACACCAAAGAGGTTTTTCACATTAATGGTTCGGACGACAGGAACAGCCTAACAGGCCCAACATAAATCTTGTCAGCGCGGTTCTCAAGTAGGCCTAACTCACAATAGGATATTTGTGTTTGTCAATATTAACTAGTTTCAAAATAGGCCTAACCCTACAGGTATGGTTTGTCCTTTGAATAGTTTCTTTTAGGCCTACCCCAGTCATTGTAAGAAAACAGTTCTGGATTAGGCTAGGCCTAGGGTGGTCTTTTGATGGACCCTTTCCTATCCATTCTTTAAAAATTTTGGAACAAATTGCACTAGGCCTATGAGGTGTTGCTTTCCACCGAAGATGTCTTTTGCACCTCTGTTCCTACAATTTTCTTAGTGTTGGCTCCTTCTTTACTGATGGAAAACGAGCCCAACCTTTTACTTCGCTCATAGCCTAGCCTAGGCCTATATGGAAATTGTTCTTTTGGTTTTCTTGAGTTAGATTCACACTCTGTTATTGCACAAGTAAATACCGTCATTTTCTTCACTGTCTTGCTTGGGCGAACTTGGTGAAAAGAGCTGTACGTTTGTTGATAGGAACGCCAATGTGTGTTTGTACTTTTTTTTTTTTTTTTTTTTTTTTTAGGCTAGGCTAGGGGCCTAGTGGTTTAAGGGTCACGAGGAACCTATTTACCCTGGCATAGACCTATTTTACTGTTAGGCGATCAGAACAGAGGCAAGGGGTGTGAGGAGATTGCCCAACTATCTCCACTAGCCGAGAATCGAACTCGGTCCTCCCGGTTAGAAACCGAGCGCTCTACCAATGTCGCTACTGGTCACCCACTGTACTTTGTTGTGATTGCGAGCCATGTGATGATGTGAGGCGAGGGGGTTTATGATTTGCTATATCATACGTCCGGCAGTGAAGAGAGGTATGAGGTGCCGATTCGTTTTCTCGTAAGACACTTCCAGGGAGTTTTAACAATAGTTAAACTTACTGTCAGTAACTGATTCCACTGTTCATAATTCTACTAACACATTTGCTTATTGTACATATTTCTATATAAGGATTTGTGTTTAGAATACCTCCTTTGCAAGCAATTTATGGTTCATCATAAATATATTTGTTTCGCCATGTGTAATGATTTTAGGGATATAGTTGATACATATATGAATTGTGTGTGCATAAATATATACGTTACTACCAAAAAAACACCATTTGTGAATGTAGTGTTTTTTAAATAAAGCTGGATATATTGTTGAGTTGCCTAGTTTAATACGGATTACGGACACCTCCGCACCTATGCGCAGTCAGTATGTACCAGTAGTAGCAGGTTAGTACAGCTTCGTACCTCAGTCGGGTACTGAAAGGTACTAAACTCAGAGGTCCTTTCTGACCCTATACCTGCCTTGCAGATTGGACAGCTCCGTAATAGTACGGAAGGGTAATAAATACAGCAGTCCTTTATTATACGCTACCTGCCTTGCAGATTGAAGCCTGGATCGAGTCTTACGTAAATGCACAATAAATATATGGTTATAGCCTTGTGATTTGTGATTGTATAAAACTTTGTGTGTAAGGGTGACGAACGATTAAAATAAGACATCTCTAACGAATGTAAGCCTAATTGCTTCAACCTTCCTTCATATGGGAGATTTCTAATATGGATATTTTGTTTAATTCTACGTTGTACTCTCTATAAGGAATATATGTCCATTCTGTAATAAGGACACCAAAATTGAACAGCATAATCCATATGGGATCTCACTAATGACAAGTAAAGTTTTAAGATAACATCTGCAGTTCTGTTACTCACACTCCTAGAGATGAACCCAAAAATAGCCTACTGTTTGCCTTGTTACGAACGCTTATACACAGTTTTCTAGGTTTCAAATCATTGCTAACAAACACACCTAGATCTTTCTCACAGTCTGAGTTTTCTAATTCAGGCATGTCAGTTAATTAGCAAAATAATCTAGAGTAAATCATTTATGACTGCTGTATTTATTACCCTTCCGTACTACCTGCAAGGCAGGTAGTGTCAGAAAGGACCTCTGAGTTTAGTACCCTTCAGTACCCGACTGAGGTACGGAGCTGTACTAACCTGCTACTACTGAGTGGTACATACTGACTGCGCATAGGAGCGGAGCCATCCAGATCCCGTTTAATACCGCTTGTCCTATGCCCTGGGGCTATACGACCATTCTCCATCTGGTGGTCACCCAAAGAAGCATGCCCGTGGCGCGTCTAATTTACTCAGTTACCTATTTTTATTTTTATTTTTTTTATTTTATTTTTTTAGCTGGCCGGAATTTAGCTTCATCCCATCTTTAAGGGGAGGCATAGGGTTTTTCTCGACCCCGTTCTCTCTCATGCTTAACAATATTAGGTTTGCGATTTTAAGACGTTCGGCCCATTAGTTTGGCTATTATACCACCTTTCGCCCTATTTCCTTGTCAATTTTAAGACCTTTCGTGCCATTTAGGTCTCGATTATTTTCCTGGTTAGTGAGACCGAACCTGTATTTGAAGAGGGCCGGAACATTTTCCTTCCGAAAAATGTACAAATCTATCTTGAAAGGGGGTCTAGGGAGTGTTTATTTAAGCTTGATGGAGGGCTAGCTAGGAAACTAAAGAAATATATGAATGGATAAATAAAAATAAAATAAAAAATAACCACTACCCCCCTTTATTACTCAGCCTATTGCAACTTTGTTGTTATAGTCATATATGTTGTTAATTGTGAAATATTAGCAATAATACGATGCAGAGACATAGCATTTTCTTATGTTTTCCCTTAGTTATTTGTGAAGGTGGAACTGGACTTTTGAGTGCGACTGTACGTACCTCCACCAACGTACCCCATACCAGGGTTACCAAATCAAGTCCGCTAGATAGTAAATAAATGCCGAAAATCAAGTCCGCTAGATAGTAAATAAATGCCGAAAATCAAGTCCGCTAGATACTAAATAAATGCCGAAAATCAAGTCCGCTAGATAGTAAATAAATGCCGAAAATCGCTAGAATAATGCCACATTCTCGATCATATCACTCTAAAATGGCTCAAATCTCCAGAATATCGCTAGAATTCATGCCGCTAGATGTACAAATTTGCCGCTAGATCGATGTAAATACCTAGCGGGAAAGTAGCTAAATAAATTGTCAACACTGCTCCATACTATCTCACGTTTTCAGTTTCACCTCAATAATCTATCTATCTATTGCTGGACGCCTTATTCCCCTTAATGAGGGTGGCCATACACAGAAGGGACTAAAATTGTTCTATCGAAAAAATTACAGATTACACACACACACTCGACTAATCATAACTAGCAATTCACGTCATAATTGCCGTCGTTACTTTACACAACAACTGTTTAGTACACACCAATGCAAGGTAAACATTTGCACTGTAATACTGAACATCCTCCTCTTCAAAATTAATACAAGTATGCATAACGTGATCACTGGGAACATGGAAATGAAGACAGCTCTCTGGGGGGTGGGGGACGAGAGAGCGAAACTAAACTACCAAATTTCGTAACAGCCAATGAAACGTTTAAGGTTGAAACCCAAGCCATTTTCGTGGGGCAGCAACTTGAAAGGATTTCTTTTCATTTCTATATTTCTTAAAACCTATGGTAATATTCGTGTCCGTATATACTGTAGATACATAAGGGTATGTAATAAAAGTATTTTTGTAATTTTGTACATCCATAAATATTAGCAACAGCATTATAATTTTACATGGCAGACTGAGTGAAGCATCTATTGGTTCGAAACGTGTGTTCATAGGTATGCGGCCTTGTGATAGTTAAAGTGGGCTGTCGTCCAGAAACGATGCGCTCCACTTGTCCGGGCCCTATCAAAGTGTCTCAGAAATTGCGGTTTCTGACTGTACTCTGGCATATGGGTCCTACGACTTATGTTTGAAATGGAATGCTTGTTCCAAGTAGGATTTATCCTTCTCCTTAATATAGGCTACAGGGTGTCCCGAAATAAACGTGTCAAAGTTCAGGGTTCGGTTAGGAAAAATATTCTTTGTATAAAATATCCTATAAGCAACATTCCAAATTTTACTCATTACAGAGATATTGGCTGTTGCAAATTGTATTACAATAAGTATTTCCCCATATGGCTGGCCTAGCTGTATTATAGCTTACCACACACACCACCATTTAACTGCAATCATGTTAGCATATTATTATCAAGATATTATAATTCTGTAAGTTGCAGAATGATTATAGACATATTAGCTCACTTTGGATCTGCTGCAAACTATTTGACATGGAAGAGTCCATTACAGCGACACGGGGTAGGACCCTATATAAAACCTTCAACACCTCTTAAACGGTCGAAATTTTGAGTTTGTTATAGACTATTTTAAGTTTAGAATCATCTGTATAATTTTATCCTGAAGATTGGCACATCTAGTTCGGGACACCCTGTATATAGGAAGAGGTTAGATACTCTTTATCACGCCGTGGTGTAGTGAATTAATGCATGGACACTCGTCCTGACTGTCGGTGGTTCAATCCCGGCTATGTTGTTATATATATATATATATATATATATATATATATATATATATATATATATATATATAGAGAGGAAAATAAAATAAAAACAAAATATAGAAAAAGTGGGGATTGGGCCTGAGCATATATATATATGAATTTATGTATTCATTTTTAATTATATTATTACAGATGGACATACAGTAGGTCTATAATAACTTGGAGATATATATGAAATATGTTTTAATCGTAATTTGAGACATTGCATTTTTACCTATCAACTAATATACTTTCAATAGCATGCACTAATTTCAGGACGCTCTCATATACTCCCATTTATCGGCCATATTATGCATCAATATTTTCAAAGCGTTTCACCACTAAATCATTATGATGAAGCGTGCCAATATTTATGATAGGTCCACGTAATAAATGACCCACAACACACCGAGCATAATGTTTGGTGGACCGTACGTGTAGGCCATTTGTGTCATACCGCTGAACAGTTATTTATTATTTTTGTTTTGTTTTTGACGAAATTTACTTGTGAATCCTAACATTGTGCATATCATATATATATTAAAAAGAAACATACAGTATTGCAATAGTGAACTTATTTCATGTTACAATCATAATTATTAACAAGCCTTAGTTTGCAGTTGAGTCATAATATTTAAGTGATGGGCCGAACGTCTGATAATCTCCAAACAAATGGGGCTTAACACGAGGAAGAAAGTGGACCATATAAACGACCCATCTCCCCTGGAGTAAAACCACGAAATTGGGTGCAGAATAAACTACAGTATATCATACCATATTATTTACAATTATATTATTACGTTCATTGCTAAAACCACATACGAATATTTCTTTTATTTCATACATTTTATTTTAGTAAGCGTTGTTTCTACATAGCGGTTTTGATAAGTTATTTTGCCTTTACATTGTCTTTGTCCAAGTTTTGGTTTGTTTAGTTTGCAAGCTTTACATTTTAATTGATACATTATCGAGTATTTTATCATGACTTTCTTATCCACTCCAAACATTATGCATTGTTGTTTAATTAATGTATATTATACATAAAATGATAGGCCATAATAATATGGATGCCAGCGAGTACCGTACTTCCCACTAGATATTATTAAGAGTACACTAGAAGTAACAATATTAATATCAGCAAAAAACTTCCTTTTCTTCAACTAGGTCATTAAACTATGGAACCAACTTACAGGTGGTCACCTGTTTTGTTTTGTTTTTATCTTTCTCTCTTTCTCTGGCTTGTATCCATTCGGCCCATTCAGCCAACTGTTTTAAGACGTTTATCCCCTTCCAGGTGTCGATTTCTTCCTGGCGAGCGATAGCGAGCCAGCATTGTGTGGAGAAATCCGGCTTCGCCGGAGAAATTTTTCTATCGAAAAATGTACAAATTTAGCTTGCTGTCAAAAAAATATATAAATAAGCTGGCTCGCTACCGCTCACCAGGAAAATATTGACACCTGGATGGGGGAAAACGTCTTAAAACAGTAGGCTGAATGGGACCGAATGGACACAAGCCAAAGAGAGAGGGAGATAAAGAGAAAAAAAGCGAGGTGGGCTCCCTTAAGTGGTTGGGCAGTTACCGTCGGGCAGTAGTCGGTATAGGCGCCGGCCAGACCCGAGTGCGGTATAACCATGCGCAGCAGACTGACATTTAACCCCTTCCATACCGGTGATGTATCCTTTTATTCTAGCTATATTTAGACGATTTTGTGCAGCTGAAGAAAGATCTGTGGTAGTAAAAAGGGTTAATTGAGATAGTTCGAAGCCTATTAATTGCTGGAGGCCCTTTTGAAACTGACTAAAATCGTCTAATAGTAGCCAGAATGAAGTTAAAAGACGTCTCCGGTACAGAAGGGGTTATGATGTATGATGGTTCTGCAATTATGTACGACATGTAATGTGTACTATATAACAATAGTATTATAAACTTGTTGACATACGCGTGTACAAACATGTTAAATAAAATCTATTTATGGGCGCTTTACGTAGATTTTGTTGTTTCCTCACCGTGCTACGTGACATTAATATCATCACCACCATCATCAGCCTCGCTATCATTATCTATACCCTATATTCTTAATGAGGGGTGGGTGCTAAATGTTTCGTTTGTGATAGAAGGTGAAACGTAGAATAGTGATTTAATAGAGTATCTCACTATTCATATATCCTGTTCACACATATTCCTGTGGATTTATAATCACCTACATCCTGTGTGTCCCCAGAGCTAATGCCCCTTCGAGAGAGAGAGAGAAAGAGAGAGAGAGAGCACGCGCTTACCTACATACCTCCTGATGAGACTGTCCCTCCGCAGCTATACGTGGGTAGTATCCGTTTTACCAGTATCCATGATTGACACCGATGCTCTGATTGTGTCACTATAATTGAGGAATTGTAGTTCATTATAGCACCATCATTTTAGCCTGTAAATTTCATCAGTCCCCGCTCCTGTACACTCGGATACCATAGTCTCTAGCCCACCCCACTCTGGCACGAGGTGAGGCCAGGACCCTTTCTGGACGGTGGCCCACAGTGATAGTTATGGCCGGGATTTGTGAGACAGAGAAACGCACACACGAACACAGCGTGAAGCATTTGAGACAGGATTCGAAGTCTTCAAATGCTTCACACTGTGCTCGTTTGTGTGTTGCTCTCTCTCTCAACCCACACCCCTCACCATCACTGTGGGCCGCCATCCAGAAAGGGTCCTGGCCTCACCTTTTGCCAGAGTGGGGTGGGCTAGAGACTATGGTATCTGAGTGTACCAATCGCATTTCACGTCTATATTGATTTCGTAGAGTTTCTATTTCCCTTGTGGTAATGGTAGCACTAGTCTTCCGTATCTCCTCTGCAATTACCATGAGGGCTGCTGCACGTTTATCTCTATCTTTGTACGAATCACTTTTGACGTTTTATAGGCACGGATGTTGGCGGTACTAGTCAATTAAGTGTAGGGTATATTGTGTAGACCAGTAAATGTTTGGAGGTTCTTTGGTGCACGAGGACGGAGGGCACGACATGATAACAATGTATTGTACACAGAACACCCACCAGTGGTAGACTGAGAGGGACTGACAGCCAGGGAGGGCCTCAGTAGCCGCCCCACACAAGAAGTATCTAATAAGGAGAAGTGACTCTCTGCTTTTGGTTGTAGGCCCCTGATACTTACCCCATCTAACGACAAGCACCCACCAATAGAGAATGGTTAATTTCGAACAGTAACTATACAGTTTATACCTCTCACTAGATAATGTACCGTTCTTTAGAACACGATTATATTCGAGCTATAACTATATAGTTTCTAATATCTATAGGCTACCGCTTGCAGTACTCAATATCTCTTCATTTTTCACAATTCATAATAGCTCTTATAGGCCAACATCTAAATAGTAGGCTACTGTTGTCACTCATGATGTTTTAATTGTGATCCCCATTTTGTCATTATCATTATTGTCCTACCTTATAGTCCATATGCTATTACAACTAAATATATTGTGCTACATTCCATATAATTATACAATCTAGTATTTTTGCAGCAACTTTACCGTTTTGTTTAAATTACTTTATCTAATAAATTATTATACCTTTGTTACATGTGTAGGTTACTCGATCAACGTCTATATCTTGTATTGGTTGTGTTCCTTACATTTAAATTTGTTTCAGTACCTGTATGGATTTCGGCCAATAGTGTTCGTACGTTTACTGAAAAGTAAATAAACAAACACACCCACACACTGTGAATCATTCAGTTCATCATATTACTTGCACTGCTTAATTGGTGAGGAGTAACTAAAGACATACCGGTACGCAATTATCTCTCACGAAGGAATATGCGAGACAACCACAGCAATCATCCCAGTCACTGTCTCTCAGGTAATTTACGTTTTTGCAGCTCTACCCATACACGTCATACACTAATATATACACATCCCTTCAGCAACAACATGGGAACACATCTTTAGTCTCATGTTGAACGTGTTTAAAAATATATTTTCTCTCGATGTTACACGTTTACTATTCAGGTCGACCACTGCAGCACAATACAATGCTAGGGGAATTTCTCCACTACCGTTTATTGCTTCTCTGTGTATTCAGGAATAATATTCTATAAGCAATTCCAACCTCACACTCCACAAAACCTAAGAACATAAAATTGAGGGTATGTCTTCCATTAAAGATAACCGATCAGGTGAATGGCATATAATACAACGTGAGTAGATTACGCTATTTATTTATATTATTTAAAACATCTGTAAAGGTAGCATCATAACGTCAGACGGCCAACCCCGCTATACTGGTCATCTTAAAAGTGTCCGCTTCACTCAACACGGGACTTGCTCAGCTGATCAGGTGTTTTCGTCTTCAGATTGTTGATGTCAAGGTTCTTGAGCCATAACAAACATCTGTAATGATACAAATGCCAGCATTCATCGGTCAGCTATTTACCGAGATAATGTTTCTGGAATATTGTATTCAGTCAGCCATGATATATACTGGTATGTGAGTATACTATATACTGTATACTCGTATATATGTTCTACTTATGACTAAGCACTTCACCTTACCTTTGGGAAAGAAGTGAAATATGAAATTCTTTTGCTTCCGCTTGTATTTTCCACAAACAACACAGCTGTGACCGTGTTGTTTTGGTGCCATGTGTGTATCTGCCGCCACGCCATCTGGCAGCTCCCAGTGACATTGGAATAAGTGCAGACGATGTACCACCGATGGCAGAGCCATCTTCAGAGGTACTTGGTCAAAACTAGGGATCAATTGGGTGCCCGTTTATGACCTTCCTCCTTATTAGATTCTTCTTGGCCCCACATGTAGGTTTGTGCAGGCAGCGTCGCCACCGTCAAACCACCGGGCAGTGTCTGGTGATTTCGCTCAACTACGGGTACGGGCAATTCCCTTGTTTGCCTGCCAAAGTTGCCACAACGTGCCTGCAGGTGTCAGGATTTTCACTCGTGCCGGATAGTATGGATAGTAAGGCAGTGTCACACGAGCCATTTTCCCGGCAATTTTTACGAGCAATTGTAGTCTGGCATCTTCAACATTTAAGTTATTAGGTTCGAATCCCTGGACTGCCACATGTATTTGTTGATTTCATTAATTGAGTTTAGGAGTAAAGTCGGTTGGTGGAGGTAACATAATAATTACATCAGAAATCAGCCACCTTACATAATCTACCTTACATAATCTACCTAACATAATCTACCTTACATAATCTACCTTACATAATCTACCTAACATAATCTACCTTACATAATCTACCTTACATAATCTACCTTACATAATCTACCTAACATAATCTACCTTACATAATCTACCTTACATAATCTACCTTACATAATCTACCTAACATAATCTACCTTACATAATCTAATCTACCTTACATAATCTACCTTACATAATCTACCTTACATAATCTACCTTACATAATCTACCTTACATAATCTACCTTACATAATCTACCTTACATAATCTACCTTACATAATCTACCTAACATAATCTACCTTACATAATCTACCTTACATAATCTACCTAACATAATCTACCTTACATAATCTACCTTACATAATCTACCTAACATAATCTACCTTACATAATCTACCTAACATAATCTACCTTACATAATCTACCTTACATAATCTACCTTACATAATCTACCTTACATAATCTACCTAACATAATCTACCTTACATAATCTACCTTACATATCTACCTTACATAATCTACCTTACATAATCTACCTAACATAATCTACCTTACATAATCTACCTTACATAATCTACCTAACATAATCTACCTTACATAATCTACCTTACATAATCTACCTTACATAATCTACCTAACATAATCTACCTTACATAATCTACCTTACATAATCTACCTTACATAATCTACCTTACATAATCTACCTTACATAATCTACCTTACATAATCTACCTTACATAATCTACCTTACATAATCTACCTTACATAATCTACCTTACATAATCTACCTTACATAATCTACCTTACATAATCTACCTTACATAATCTACCTTACATAATCTACCTTACATAATCTACCTTACATAATCTACCTTACATAATCTACCTTACATAATCTACCTTACATAATCTACCTTACATAATCTACCTACATAATCTACCTTACATAATCTACCTTACATAATCTACCTTACATAATCTACCTTACATAATCTACCTACATAATCTACCTTACATAATCTACCACATAATCTACCTTACATAATCTACCTTACATAATCTACCTTACATAATCTACCTAACATAATCTACCTTACATAATCTACCTAACATAATCTACCTTACATAATCTACCTTACATAATCTACCTTACATAATCTACCTTACATAATCTACCTTACATAATCTACCTTACATAATCTACCTTACATAATCTACCTAACATAATCTACCTTACATAATCTACCTTACATAATCTACCTAACATAATCTACCTTACATAATCTACCTTACATAATCTACCTTACATAATCTACCTTACATAATCTACCTTACATAATCTACCTTACATAATCTACCTTACATAATCTACCTAACATAATCTACCTTCAGTCTAGATTCCGATTCCAAAGTGAAAAGATCGAGCTCAAAATATTACCAGAAAAAACATGCTCGCTGAAAATTGCTGGAAAAAGCGCTCGTGTGACAATGGCTTTAGACATTATAGCTCTCCTCAAATTATTATGTCCACAATTCTCACACGATTACATGGTACACATATGAACGCTTAAGGGGAGGTATTTAGTTTGTTCCCTAGACCGCCATCAAGCTTAAAATTACACCCCCTTGAGTCCCTTTCAAGATAAATTTGTACATTTTTCGGTAGAAAAATGTCCCGGCCGAAGGCTGGTTCCTCTTAAATTACAGGCTCGCTATCGCTCGCCAGGATAAAATCGACACCTGAATTGCACGAAAGGTCTTAATATGGGGTGAAAGTTCTTAAAATCGCTAAACTAATGGGGCAAACGTTTTATAATATCAAAAGCAATGGGGCTAAACATGAGGGAGAAAGGGGTCAAAAATAAAATCCCTCTAGTGGAGATCTCCCCTTAAGGGAGCCCACCTCGCTTTTTGTTGTTTAGCCCCATTGCTTTTGAGATTTTAAGACGTTCGCCCCATTAGTTTAGCGATTTTAACAACTTTCACCCCATTTATGTCAGTTTTAAGACTATTCGTGCCATTTAGGTGTCGATTTTTTTCCTGGCGAGCGATAGCGAGCCTGTAATTTAAGAGGAACCGGCCTTTGGCCGGGATATTTTTCTACCGAAAAATGTACAAATTTATCTTGAAAGGGGGTCAAGGGGGTGTAATTTCAAGCTTGATGGAAGTCTAGGAAACACACTAAAAACCTCCCCTTAACAGTCATTGATGGAAAATAATGGTCAACTCACCGCCGATATTCTTTATTTGGCAACGCTTACAGTTTTAAAGGCAATAAACTTAAAAGGGGGAGGAGGGGGGGGGTCACCGTTTTTTTTTTTTTATCTTTTTCTCCTTTTCTCTCTTTCCCTGGCTTGTATCCATTCGGCCCCATTCAGCCAACTGTTTTAAGACGTTTATCCCCATCCAGGTGTCGACTTTTTCCTGGCGAGCGATAGCGAGCCAGCATTGTATGGAGAAATCCGGCTTCGCCAGATATTTTTCTATCGAAAAATGTACAAATTTAGCTTGCAGTCAATACAAAAATATATAAATGCTGGCTCGCTACCGCTCGCCAGGAAATTATTGACACCTGGATGGGGGTAAACGTCTGAAAACAGTAGGCTACATAGGGCCGAATAGCTACAAGCCAAAGAGAGTGGGAGAGAAAGAGAAAGAAAGCGCGGTGGGCTCCCTTAAAGCGGAAAGTATAATATGGTCTCAGGACAAGACATAACTATAGAAAGGGAGTTGGCTATGAACGTAAAATGTAATATAAACCTAAATAAACTAAGTATTTTCTATTTAAAGCCGGTATCACACGAGAGCATTTATAGTCAACACTCGATGATCAACATTTTTCTGGCAACATTTCAGGAGTATTTTGCAACGGTACCAGAAACTAGGCTAATGGTAGAGGACTAATCATATAAATGTTGACCTCATAAGCTGCCAGACCAGTGTTGAGGATACCAGTTGAGGGAAAAAGCGCTCGTGTGATACCGGCTGGTTCACTTTTTGGTAGATTTTTTTATTTATTTATGATTTCCTTTAGTTTCCTCCCTAAACCTCCATCAAACTTAAAAAAAACATCCATCAGATACCCCTTCTAGATTAATTTGTACATTTTTTGGTAGAAAATGTCCCGGCCGAAGGCCGGTTGCTCTTAAGATTGCAGGCTCGCTATCGCTCGCCAGGAAAAAATCGTCACCTAAATGGCACGAAAGATCTTAAAATTGACATCGAAATGGGGCAAAAGGAATTAAAATCGCCAAACTAATGGGCCGAACGTCTTACAATCTGAAAACTAATGGGGGGTAAGCATGAGGGAGAAGGGGGTCCAGAAAAACGGTTGGCCTCCCTTTAAGTCTTTTCTCTTTCAGTATGAGGACACCTACTGTCACGCTATTCTGGCTAACCTTAGACGATGTTATAGTTTAAGAGGAGATGGGCGTTTTTTCTGGTCCCCCGTCTCCCTCGTGTTAAGCCCCATTGGTTTTGAAATTATATGACGCTTGGCCCATTAGTTTGGCGATTTTAACACCTTACGCCCCATTTCTTTGTCAATGTTTAGACCTTTCGTGCTATTTAGGTGTTAATCTTTTCCTGGCGAGCGATAGCGAGCCTGAACTTTTAAGAGGAACCGGGCTTCGACCGAAAAATGTACAAATTTATCAGGAAGAGGGGTCTAGGGGGGGTTTTCTAAGCTTGATGGTGGTCTAGCGAGGAAACTAAAAAATTAATTAGTATATAAATCTTTAGCCCCCAAGCCAAGCACACTACCCTAGCATAATAGAAAGGTAAAGTCTTAAGGGGAGGTTTCCACTTGAGGGATATTTTTTTTAAACTTCCTTCTCCTTCATGTTTAGCCCCATTGCTTTTTTGAGATTTTAAGACGTTTGCCCCATTAGTTTGGCGATTTTAATAAATTTCGCCCCATTTCTGTCAATTTTAAGACCTTTCGTGCCATTTAGGCGCGAATAGCGAGCGATAGCGAGCCTGTAACTTAAGAGGAATCGGCCTTCGGCCGGGACATTTTTCTACCGAAAAATATACATATTTATCTTGAAAGGGGGTCTAGGGGATGTAATTTTAAGCTTGATGGAGGTCTAAGCAACACACTAGAAACCTCCCCTTAACCCCTTCTGTACCGGCGACGTCTTTTGTATTTGATTTCAGCTCCATTTAGACGATTTGATGTAGCTTAGGCAGGATATATGGGAGCTAAAAGGGACACCTGGAGACAGTCTGTAGTACCTTATGAAGGGCTAGACGTCCTTCCTACGCTGAGCCAAATCGTCTATTAGTAGCCAAAATTGAAAGTTAAGAGCAGACGTGGCCGGTACGGAAGGGGTTAAAGGGATATATATATATATACCCGGTTTACAAAGTCTACACCTGGCAGCTGTGTATACCCTAGGGCGGGGTCGGGGGGGGGGGGGGGGGGGGGGTATACATCAATTAACCCTTTTGGTAGGTACGCCCGCTGGTGGTGGTGGGTTTTCGTCCACTCTATCTTCGTTATCGTTAACAATATCTGGTGCAACGTCTTGGGGGTTCTTATGATATTTTACTTGATTATTATTGAAGGTTGTAATTACATTTGCCTTTGTCGAACCACTTATATTTAGTTTAGTTTAGACTTAGGGAGCCGTATTTCCAGACTACCTTCAAACTAAATAATCTTCCCCCAAGCCCCCTTCAAGCTAATTTGTACATTTTTCGGTAGAAAAATGTCCCGGCCGAAGGCCGATTTCTCACAAATTGCAGGCTCGCTATCGCTCGCCCAGAAAAAATCGACACCTGAATAGAGCGAAGTGTAATAATCACCAAATTAATAAGGTGAAATGTCTTAAAATCTCCAAACTAATGGAGTATTACAGGGAGGATCAGAACAGACCCGCCCTGCATCGAATGGGGTTAAGGGGAAAAGGTTTTGTTTTTTGGGGGGCTCTGTCTTGAGCTGCATAACATCGTCTAATGATAACCAGAATAATGTGTGGAAAAGCGTCGTCCAATACGGAACAAAAAAAGTTAGCTTAGGAAGGACCTGTGCGAGCCAAATGGTTTACTTTTAGATCATTCCTCAGCTTGGACAGATAATAATTGCCTAGATAATAATTGCCTAGATAATAATTGCCTAGATAATAATTGCCTACTAATAATTGCCTAGATAATAATTGCCTAGATAATAATTGCCTAGATAATAATTGCCTAGATAATAATTGCCTAGATAATAATTGCCTAGATAATAATGGCTTAGATAATAATTGCCTAGATAATAATTGCCTAGATAATAATTGCCTAGATAATAATTGCCTCGATAATAATTGCCTAGATAATAATTGCCTAGATAATAAATTGCCTAGATAATAAATTGCCTAGATAATAATTGCCTAGATAATAATTGCCTAGATAATAATTGCCTAGATAATAATTGCCTAAGGGGAGATGGGTCGTTTTTCTGGTGCTCCTTCTTCCTCGTGCTTAGGCGTCACCATACTCAAAGGGTTAACATTAAAAACAAAAACAAAAGTAAACAAATTATCAGGGAGGAATTTAAGGGGAGGTTTTTTAGTGTGTTTCCTAGCCTTCCATCAAGCTTAAAATTACACCCCCTTGACCCCCTTTCAAGATACATTTGTACATTTTTCGGTAGAAAAATGTCCCGGCCGAAGGCTGGTTCCTCTTAAATTACAGGCTCGCTATCGCTCGCCAGGCAAAAATCGACACCTAAATGGGACGAAAGGTCTTTAAAGTGACATAAATGGGGTGAAACTTCTTAAAATCGCCCAACTAATGGGGCGAATGTCTTAAAACTTCAAAAGCAATGGGGCTAAACATAAGGGAGAAAGGGGTAAAGAAAAAAATCCTTCAAGTGGAAATCTCCCCTTAATAGCTAATGCTATATCCCTATGTTAAGCCGCTGTCACACGAGCGATTTTTCAGTCAATTTTCCATGAGCAAGTTTTTTCGCGTTATATTTTGGGACTTTTGGCACTGGTATCGGTAACTAGACTGAAGGTAGATTATGTTAGGTGTGTATTTTTTATGAAGCTGCCAGACCAAAATTGCCCGTAAAAATTGTTCGAAAAAGGGCTCGTGTGACACCGGCTTTAATCGCAGTATCTTAACCCTTTCTGTATCGACGACATCTTTTTTTATTTGTTTCTAGCTATAGAGGTAGTCGGTTTTGTGCAGCTTTAGAAGGAGCTGTGGTAATAAAAAAAAGGGTTCATTAAGATTGTTCAAAGCCTGCTAATTGTGGAGGCCTTTCTTAAATTGACTATAATCATCTATATAAAGCTAGAAATAAATTTAAAAGACGTCCCCGGTTCAGAAGGGGTTAAGGGGAGATTTCCACTGGAGGGATTTTTTTCCTTGACTCCTTTCGCCCTCATGTTTAGCCCCATTGCTTTTGAAAATTTAAGACGTTCGCCCCATTAGTTTAGCGATTTTAAGAACTTTCGCCCCATTTCTGTAAATTTTAAGACCTTTCGTGCCATTTAAGTGTCGATTTTTTCCTGGCGAGCGAGAGCGAGCCTGTAATTTAAGAGGAATCGGCCTTCGGCCGGGACATTTTTCTACCGAAAAATGTACAAATTTATCTTGAAAGGGGGTCAAGGGGGTGTAATTTTAAGTTTGATGGAGGTTTAGGGAACACACTAAAAACTTCCCCTTAATATCACTTCTAAATGATTTTCTTGCACGGCTTCTACTTCTACAGTAGCTTCTACTTCTCTCGAGCCCAGTAGAAGAGAGGGTATCACACACGACTCCTTTTCCTCAACTTTCTCCGGTCAACAACAACTTTCTGGCAACATTTCTGGACGTTTTTGCCCTGGTATCGGAAACTATAGACTGATGATGGTAGACTCATTTGGGGGTGACGGCTTAAGGGGAGAGGGTGGCTTTTTCTGACACTCCTTCTCCCTCATGTGTAAGCCCTGCACTTTTCACATTTTAAGACGTTCGCCCTGAGATGATGGTGATTTCTTTGCCCCATTTCTTTGTCAATAGTAAGACCTCGTGCCATTTAGGTGTCGATTTTATCCTGGCGAGCGATACCAAGCCTGTATCATAGGAGGGAGCAGCCTTCGGCCAGGACATTTTTCTACCGAAAAATGTACAAATCTATCTAAAAGGGGGATCTTGGGGATGCTTTATAAAGTTTGATGGAGCTCTAGGGAGGACACTATAAATATGGGTTCCCGGACATCTCAACCAGTAGACCGTTTCAACCAGTAGCTCTCAACCAGTGCCAAATCAACCAACACCAACCAAACCAGTGCCAAAATATAATACTAACCTAACCTAACCTAACCGCATTGGTTGATTTGGTACTGGTTGAGAGCTACTGGTTGAAATGGTCTACTGGTTGATTTTCATCTTTATTTATTCGTCCCTCACTGACTCTTTCCAGGTTCTCTTTTAACGCGCGCGCGCTCTCTCTCTCTCTCTCTCTCTCTCTCTCGGTCACCATATGCTAATTGAATAAATAAATTGACCAATAAATATCACCTACCTCCCCTTAACCCCTTCTGTACCGGCGACGTCTTTGTAAGTTTATTCTAGCATATATTTAGGCGATCTTGTGCAGCTTAAGAAGGATCTGTGATAGTAAAAATGGTTAAGTGAGATAGTTCGAAGCCTGTTAATTGCTGGAGACCCTTTTTAAACTGAATGAAATCGTCTAATGATAGCCAGAATAAAGTAAACAAAACGACGGCGGTACAGAAGGGGTTAATTGCAAGAGCATGCCTCATAAGCTGCCAGATCAGTTTTGAGAATAAATGTTGAGGGAAAAGCTGCGAGTATGATACCAGATTAATGGCGGGTGATTTTTTATTTTTTTTTCCCTCTCCTTTTCTCTCTTTCTCTGGCCTGTATTCATTCAGTTCAATTCAGCCTACTGTTTTAAGACGTTTATCTCCATTCAGATGTCAATTTCTTCCTGGCAAGCGATAGCGAGCCAGTATTGTATGGAGAAATCCGGCTTCGCCGGAGACATTTTTCTGTCGAAAAATGTACATATTTAGCCTGCTGTAATTTTTTTTGTTTTTAAATATGCTGACTCGCTACCGCTCACCAGGAAAAAATCGATACCTGGATGGAGATAATGTCTTAAAACAGTAGGCTGAATGGGGCCCAATGGATACAATCCAGAGAGAGAGAGAAAACAAAAAGAGGTGGGCCCCCTTAAGAGGTTAGTTGGGGACCCCGGGCACAACACATACAAACAAATAATCCTTCGGTCACAGGAGAACTCTCAAAATATTTACAAAAATAATATTTGTCACATTTAACAGGTATAAAGGCCTTATCTATAGGATTGTACACGGTTAAGGTAGCTATAGTCTATTCGCTGTTAGTAGGCGAGAAAGCATGACCTCGATCCTCTGTAACTCAAACAAATGGACTAGATTTCCACACCTATTCCCTGGCTGACTCTTCCCAAATGGTAGAGATATTAGCTCGTTTACTCTACTCCTTTTCCACACCTATTCCCTGGCTGACTCTTCTCAAATGGTAGAACTATTTGCTCGATTACTCTACTCCTTTTCCACACCTATTCCCTGGCTGACTCTTCCCAAATGGTAGACAAATTAGCTCGTTTACTCTACTCCTTTTTGAGCTATAGAGGTTCGTGGTCGAGGAATGTTGCCTAATTATAGTGAATAGACTATAGCTAGCTAGGTGTAGGGGAGGGCTCGCCAGTGGGTGAGGGCCCAGTGGAGGAGTAGGCTGAGGGGTGATAGGCCTAGGCAGGGGGATAGAGAATTGCCACTCTGTTGAACGGCCGCTTGTTGTTGTTGACCTGTGGGGGAGAGAGAGAGAGAGATAGATTAGACAGGTGCATGGATAGACAGATTGATAGATTTCTGGGCCTAGCCTCATATTATCGGATTCGCAGCCATTGTCAAACCACTCCATGAATTAACACAGCAAGAAGAACAATTCATATGGACGAACGCCCGTCTGGCGTTCAGCACGTTATAAAGTGCCCTTACTTCATCCCCTATAGTTGCATTTCCCAACTATAGCCAACCCTTCCGCTTATACACAGACATGTCTCTGCTAGGGATTGGTGCGGGGCTAGCTCAAACATCAACCAACAAGGAAAATATCATAGCGTGCGCAAGTCACACCCTTACGCAATCCGAAATTAACTACGCCGCAACAAAAAGGAAATGTCTGTGCCTGGTGTGGGCCCTGCAACATTTTAAATCATACTTATTAGGCACAAAGTTAACAATCATAATCACTGATCATCATGCGTTGCAATGGCTCCTTCAATCCAACATTTCCAACGCCCTCATCATCAGCTGGAGAGAAATGTTGAAAGAGTTTAACTTCGAAATTGCTTACAGACCCAGTAAACTTCATAAGAATCCCGACACGTTGCCTCGCCTGCCCACCTTTCTCCCCCCCCCCCCCAAATCCCTCTTCACACGCACTAACTTCACCCACCCCGCCCACCCCCACAGCCATCATCGCCATGTGGGATGAAACCAAGAAGCCAGACTTGCTTCTTCACTAATCCGGGTGGGAGATTTCTTGTACACTGTGTCTTGCCATATCGCCCTTAGCCCGGAAGAATAAAAAGCAACCTTGTCATTACTGTATCACGGAAACGGCATCCATCTAGGCTACACAAAATTAGTACAAACATTCAAGGCAACATATTGGACCCCCCATCCTAATTCCTTAGCCAAACAAACGGTTGAGTCATGTCTGGCATGCGCGGGAGGTAAAGACACGATATGCACACCTGGCCCTTCAGGCACCATCTCGGCAACGGCGCCATGGCAACTCTTATCACTTGACACCATAGGCCCCTTTCCCACGTTCAACTCACTCCGATTGATTCGTGCTAACATTTGTCGACACGTACTCCAAGTTCTTGATCGCGATTCCAGTCAAAGATCACAATGCCAAGACGGTGGCAGATGCAATGTTACACCACGCCTTACCTAATTTTGGCCTCCCCCAGGCATTACATACCGACAACGCCCCGGAATTCTCTGGCCAAATCTTGTCCACGCTCTCACAACTGAGGGGCTACGAAATTTCGCATTCATCTACAAACTGGCCAAAAGGCAATGCGATCTGTGAGAGAAGCCATAGGTCCATAAATAACCATATCAGAACAAAACTCCTAGCGGGAAATGCAAAGGATTGGCTCTGTCAGTTACGCATGGTCCAATGGGGTTTAAATTCAACCCCACATGACGATGGCATCACCCTGCATGAGAAGGCTTTTGGAATCACCCCACTTCTACTTCCTCTACGACATCTCATGCAACCCCCTCGCCTTCCTTAGAACCCACCTCACAGTTACGCACATTAAAGCAAGGTTAAGACAATTACAAGCTTGCCAAAACTTACCGGTCGATGCCAATGTCAATGCAAAATCTGTAGCAAGTGGGTGACCAAGTAATGATAGCAAACCTGCCCATAAGCAACAAACTTGCTCCTAAATTTAAGGGTCAATTCAAAAAATTTAAAATCCCAAATGATTACCAGGTCGTAGTAAACTATAACGTAGATTCGCGCGCATTTCGAAATATGCATGCTAGGCGAGTCCATGTGGAGGTAAACCAAAAACACGCACCTAACCCAAATACCCAACCTCATACGTCGTCTACTGATCTAACCTGGCTCCCCGCTCCCATGCCACCACCTCCTCAAACCCCACATACCCCTCCACCACCCTCTCCTGATCCACCAAACCACTCCTCTAACTGTTTTGGGGTGTTGAATTTGGCTGATTGCTGTCAGTTTATCTGGGTCTGGCGAAATGCCCTGTTTGGAAATGACATGGCCTAAATAGGGGACCAATTCCCGGGCAAAGGTGCATTTGGATGGATTGAGTTTGAGACCAGCTTGGTGGATGCGCGAAAAAACTTGGTGAAGGCGTTGAATATGCTCCTCCCAGGAGTTAGCAAATACAATAATGTCATCGAGGTAAGCCAGACAGGTTTCCCAGGTGAGGCCTTGAAGGACGGAGTCCATCAGTCAAGAGAACGTGGCAGGTCCGTTGCAAAGGCTGAATGGGAGTATGTTAAATTCAGGGACCTGCCAATAACTAGCCTGCAAATCTAATGTGGAAAAAAATATAGGCACTATGTAGCGAGTCGAGGGCAAGGGGGTGGCGTCTTTGACAGTGACATTGTTCAGCTGGCGATAATCTACGCAAAACCTCATGGAGCCATTTCTTTTTTTTTTTTTTACTAAGACAACAGGGGAGGACCACGGACTGGTAGATGGGTCTATTAAACCAGCGTCGAGCATTTCTTGTACCTGCTTTTCTTCCTCGCGGCGGTTTTATTGGGTTTTTCTGACGCAGGGGTTGCCTAAAGGGCGGGCCCTTAGTATTGGTGGGGTGCTGTAGGACTGTGGTGTGGCCGATATCGTCTGAAAATTGGGAGAAAATATCCTGGAACAATAGTAACACAGCGTGCAGCATTTTCTTGTGTGACTCGGGCAGGTGGCGAGGTATTTGGGGCAAGGCGGGGGTGGGGGTAGACTTAGGGGGGCTGTGACAGGGGGAGGCAATGTCGTCAAATGTCTCTAGCTCCCCAATCAGCAAACCCTTCGGCAAGCTGATGGGGCGGTCCAAGATATTGGCGACTTTCAGGCAGTTTATAGATGAGGGTAGCAAAGCGGAGGAGGTCAAACAGTGGGGGGTGATGTGGGAGGCAAGTGAGAACAAAAGGGGTGCGGAGGAGGGTCGATGGATGGATACCCACACTTGGTGATGCGGGGGTATAGAAATGGATCAGATCTAGGCCAAAGTAGCCGTCGTACGCGGCATCGTGCGAGTCTTTGACGACAAAGACGACATGATCTACCGGGGGACCATGAGGGGGAGTGATCGTGATGGGATACGTTTCGCCCTGAATGTGCAGGGGATGATTCCCGGCACTGACTTAACTGAACTGACGAGGGTTTCAGTGGTCCAAATTTGTCACTCATTCGTTTATAAAAGGGTGCATGGAGACAAGACTGGCCGGAGCCCGTAACTGAAAATCCATTAAATTTTAGCTTGTGGTAAATTGGTGGCTTATGCAACCTATTATGGAAACCCGCAACCTGGTAGGAAGTCGGGGGCGCATTTAAAAATCCATCTCATAGTATGGATCAGTTGAAGGGTAGATAAGATTTTGAATCAAAGGTGCAGGAGCTATCTCGGGCGTTTGTGAGGCGTGAGGGTTTGCATAGGGCCGGGGTCTTTAGAGGTTATGCCGGCCAATAATAACCGGCGCACCATCCACTTCGCAATCTGATCGGTCAGATTAGCCATTCCAGAGATCTTAACTTTTATATTATTTCCATCATAATAATTATGAAGCAAACCCCACCAATCTGAACCTCTACCTTTATAGCTTCCCTTCATATGCAATGATCTGAGACTTACCTCCATGACTTAATCTTGCTACCCACTTGATCTCACTGGACCTGTCACTTTGACCTTAATCTACACTTACCTTAACCTCACTAGACTTCTACCCACGTCATGACCTCCTTCTCTTAACCTCTAATATCCTCCTGACCCCGAATGCCCTCACCTGACATGACGTGGACGGTGACGGCTGCGGTGCCTCCGGTGTCGGGTCGGCAGGTGTAGCGGCCGGAGTCGGTAGAGGTGACGCCGGCCAACATTAACCGGCTCACCGTCCGCTTCAAAGTCTTCTCGGTCTGGCTAACACCATACAAAGGTGGTTATCTCAATCATGGTTAATTCAATTTAAAACCGGTGTCACACGAGCGCATTTTCCTGTATTTTTTTTTCTCATACTATTTTGAGACCCTTTCACATTGGGATCGGAAACTAGACTGAAGGTAGATTATGTTAGGTGGCTCAATTCTGGTATAACTGAGATTTAATAGCCGCCAGACTACAATTGCTCGTAAAAATTGACGGAAAAATAGCTCGTGTGACACCGCCTTAATGTAATATATGGTTATGTTGGTTACTTCACCACCTGTTTATTGTTCACCTTAGAAAATATAAGACTGGCCAATGTAAGTCATATCATATAGACATATAGTCATATCATATAGACTGACCAATGTAAGTCATATCATATAGACTGACCAATGTAAGTCATATCATATAGACTGACCAATGTAAGTCATATCATATAGACTGACCAATGTAAGTCATATCATATATAAGACTGACCAATGTAAGTCATATCATATAGACTGACCAATGTAAGTCATATCATATAGACATATAGTCATATCATATAGATATATAGTCATATCATATAGACATATAGTCATATCATATAGACATATATTAAGGACAATCTGGCTAATTCCATAAAATGCTGGTTATGCAGTCATATGGTTAGTACAAAGGAGTACAAAGGAAATCAAGCAACAGCAGGTCTAGCGACGCCTCTAGGCTGCTTGTCCTCCAAAACACTGAGGATCAAGTGTCCAAACAGTGGTTTAGAGTGGGTAAGGGAAATTTGAAAAAGGAAGAACTGCCCTGGAACTAATGTCCGCGGCAGGATTAGGAGATGTTAGCAGGGGACAGTTGGGTTAGTAACATAACAGTGTAACATCTTAGTAATTTGTAAATGCAATAAACTTTGATGGATCTGAGAGGGGAAAAATAAAGTTATTAATTTACAAACGCCATCAGTTTCGGGTTTGAGGCGAGATGTTTGTCTAGGCGAAGTTTAAAAAAATCAACGGTGCTGCAGTCTATAACGTCTCGGGGAAGCCCATTCCACAAGTTTGACAACTCGATTGAAGAAGAAATGTTTAGACTCGTGTGAGTTGAAAGATTTACCAATAATTGTGCAACCGTTTCCCCGCGTGTAATTAGATTGGTCGATAGTGAAGTACTTACTACAGTCCATATTGTCGATGCCTTTGATGATTTTGAACACTTGAATTAAGTCACCTCTTAATCTGCACTAGATTAAAGGAAATATATTTAATTCACTAAGACACTCCTCGTATGGTTTGTAATTTAGGCTAGGTATCATTTTGGTAACTCTATGTTGAACTTGTTCTAGCTTCCCTATATCTTTTTGGTAGCAAGGGCACCAGGATAGTTAAGCCGGTATCACACGAGTGCTTTTTCCCTCAACATTTATCCTTAACACTGGTCTGGCAGCTTACGAGGTTAACATTTATAATATTTTTGCTACCTATATTCATCTATCACCAGTCTAGTTTCCGATACCAGTGCAAAATAGTCCAGAAATGTTGCCAGAAAAATGTGAATTGTTGAATGTTGACTATAAAAGCTCTTGTGTGATACCGGCTTAAGGCTTTCAACACGTTACTTTGACAGGGCTATCATTTTAACCCCTTCACCACAATTACGTAATTTTCATCGTCTTTTGGTTACCATTAGACGATTATCTTTAGTTTGTCATCTACTTATAAGACTCAGATGGGTTAATACGATCTCAATAAACCCCCTTAGTAACATAGGTTCCTCTTAAGCTGCATATAATCATCTAATCTAAGCCAGAATCAATGGTATATAGGCGTCATGGTGCTGAAAGTGTTAAGAGGGTATACCTCGTTTTTTTTTTCTCTCCCTCTCTCTCTCTCTCTCTGCGTTGTATCCATTCGGTACCATTCAGCCTACTGTTTAAGACGTTTATCCCCATCCATATGTCGATTTTTTCCTGGCGAACGGTAGCGAGCCAGCATATTTTTTAAAACAAATTTGACAGCAGCCTAAATTTGTACATTTTTCGATGGAAAAATTTCTCCGGCGAAGCCGGATTTCTCCATAAAATGCTGCCTCGCTATCGCTCGCCAGGAAAAATCGACACCTGGATGGGGATAAACGTCTTAGAACAGTAGGCTGAATGGGGCCGAATGGATACAAGCCAGAGAGAGAGGAAAAGTAAGAGAGATAAAAACGAGATGGGCCCCCTTAATAAGATCAATGTAAGCTCAGCCATGGTCAGGTCAGGTGAACACCCAACTGGTATATACTGCACTAGACCGCACCTTAAGAGAGATGCCTCCCCTGGGGTTGTCGTAGTGTAACCTGGCTGCCCCCTGGTACCATGACACCTGCTGGGGGCCCGGGTGGTGCCAGTGGTCCACGGTGCAGGTCATGGCCAACACGCTGCCCGTCTGGATGTGGACCTCGTTGGGGCCCTGAATGTGCACCGCCGTACCTGTGCAGGGAGCAGTAAATTAGAGGGATGGTTTAGTTTCTATGTATGCAGAGAATAAAATTGAACATAACTTTACCTAAGCATAGTCAGGGAAATATAGCGATGATTTAGCTTCTATGTATGCAGAGAACAACACTGAACATAACTTTACCTATGCATGAGCAGGAAAACTTAAGGAGGTTTTACCTTGCACATACTCGGAAAGAGGATGACCAAAAGTTAGTAAGATATGAAAGAAGATCACCAGTAGAGCGACCCTTAAGGAAGCCATACTGGCGATCTGGGAGCAGATTATGAGAAGAGAAATGCTAAAGAAATTTGGAAGCAAGAATAGTTTCAAAAACTTTAGAGACACAAGAAATGAGAGCAATTGGACGATAGTTGGAGGGTTGAGAGCGGTCACCCTTCTTTGGGACAGGTTGAATGAGAGCAAACTTCCAGCAAGAAGGGAAGACGTTAGAGGAGAGACAGAGATGAAAGAGTTTGCCTAGGCAGGGAGTCAGCATGGAAGCACAGTTTTTTAGTACAACATGAGGAACACTGTCCGGACCGTACGCCTTCTTAGTATCAAGCCCAGAGAGGGTAGAAAGTACTTCTTTAGAAGAGATTAGGATATTAGGCATAAGTAGGAGAGAGGGAGGTGGAGAGGGAGGAATAGCACCGGAATTATCCAAAGTGGTGTTTCTAGCAAAAGTTTGAGCAAAAAGTTCAGCTTTGTCATAGGAAGAAGTGATGGTTGTGCCATCAGAGTGGAAAAGGGGAGGGAGAGACTAGGAAGAAAAATTGTTGGAGAGGCTTTTAGCTAGATGCCAGAAATCTTGGGAAGAGCTCGAGTTGGATAGTTCAGTGCATTTATTATTGATGAGAGAGTGCTTGGCAAGTCGAAGAACAGATTTGGCTTGATTTTGGGCAGAAACATAGGAAGAATGAGATTCTTGAGTTTTAAGGCGTCGGTACGGTTTGAATGCTTCCTCCTTGTTGCGAACGTGAGTAAACCAAGATTTGTTTGTATTAGACTGAGAAAGAGAAAATGGAATGTATGCTTCCATGCCCGAGAGGATTACCTCGGTAATGCGTTCAGCACTCTCCGAGGGTCCCGGGCCATGGAAGCAAAAGTCATTCCATGGGAAATCAGAGAAGTACTGCCGAAGAGCCTCCCAGTCGGCAGCGCCAAAGTGCCACAAGCGCCGCCGTTTGGGAGGATCGAGTGGCCGTACTGGAGAGATAGGACAGGTGACAGATATATGTAATTAATGCTTGATGGTATAGTGTATGTATATATAGTATATATAGTATATGTAATTAACTCTTGATGATATAGTATGATATTAGATGCATTTATGTTTATTGGAATAGAGTTGGCTTAGGTATTAATTCACAATCTAATTATTCCTGTTAAGGGGGTTGACCTGCTTTTTTTATCTCATTTTCTCTCTCTCTCTGCCTTGTATCCATTTGGCCCCATTCAGCCTACTGTTTTAAGACGTTTATCCCCATCCAGGTGTCATTTGTTTACTGGTGAGCGGTAGCGAGCCAGCATATCTTTTAAATGTTTTTGACAGCAGGCTAAATTTGTACATTTTTCGATAGAAAAATGTCTCCGGCGAAGCCGGATTTCTTCATATAATGCTGGCTCGCCATCGCTCGCTAGGAAGAAATCGACACATAGATGGGGATAAACGTCTTTAAATAGTTGGCTGAATGGGGCCGAATGGATACAAGCAAGGGAAAGAGAGAAAGGAGAGAAATGAAAAAAAGCAGGTCAACCCCCTTTAAGGCTCAGTAGCAATAATGCCCTATAGACATTAACAAAGGATTCAAGCATTATGCCTCTCATATAATAGTTAAAACCCGACAATATTGAATACATTAAGGGGACATGGGTTGTTTTTCTAGACCCCCTTCTCCCTCATGTTTAGCCCCATTAGTTTTCAGATTTTAAGATGTTTGCCCCATTAGTTTGTCGATGTTAAGACCTTTCGCCCTATTTCTTTGTCAATATTAAGACCTTTCGTGCTATTTAGGTGTCGATATTTTTCCTTGCGAACGATAGTGAGCCTGTAATTTTCGAAGAACCGGCCTTTGGCCGGGAAATTTCTCTACCGAAAAATGTACAAATTAATCTCCAAGGGGAATCTAATGGATGTTTTTTATGAGTTTGATGGAGGTCTAGGGAGGAAACTAGAAAAATAATGATTAAATGAAAAAATCGACCAAAAAGTGACCCCCCCCCCTCACCTTACATTAATCAATCACCCATCAATACACTTGGACTACAATACACTTGGACTACAATACACTTGGACTACAATACACTTGGACTACAATACACTTGGACTACAATACACTTGGACTACAATACACTTGGACTACAATACACTTGGACTACAATACACTTGGACTACAATACACTTGGACTACAATACACTTGGACTACAATACACTTGGACTACAATACACTTGGACTACAATACACTTGGACTACAATACACTTGGACTAAAATACACTTGGACTACAATACACTTGGACTAAAATACACTTGGACTACAATACACTTGGACTACAATACACTTGGACTACAATACACTTGGACTAAAATACACTTGGACTAAAATACACTTCGACTACAATACACTTGGACTACAATACACTTGAACTACAATACACTTGGACTACAATACACTTGGACTACAATACACTTGGACTACAATACACTTGGACTACAATACACTTGGACTAAAATACACTTGGACTACAATACACTTGGACTAAAATACACTTGGACTAAAATACACTTGGACTACAATACACTTGGACTACAATACACTTGGACTACAATACACTTGGACTACAATACACTTCGACTAAAATACACTTCGACTACAATACACTTGGACTACAATACACTTGGACTACAATACACTTGGACTACAATACACTTGGACTACAATACACTTCGACTACAATACACTTGGACTACAATACACTTGGACTACAATACACTTGGACTACAATACACTTGGACTACAATACACTTGAACTACAATACACTTGGACTACAATACACTTGGACTACAATACACTTGGACTACAATACACTTGGACTACAATACACTTGGACTACAATACACTTGGACTACAATACACTTGGACTACAATACACTTGGACTACAATACACTTGGACTACAATACACTTGGACTACAATACACTTGGACTACAATACACTTGGACTACAATACACTTGGACTACAATACACTTGGACTACAATACACTTGGACTACAATACACTTGAACTACAATACACTTGGACTACAATACACTTGGACTACAATACACTTGGACTACAATACACTTGAACTACAATACACTTGGACTACAATACACTTGGACTACAATACACTTGGACTACAATACACTTGGACTACAATACACTTGGACTACAATACACTTGGACTACAATACACTTGGACTACAATACACTTGGACTACAATACACTTGGACTACAATACACTTGAACTACAATACACTTGGACTACAATACACTTGGACTACAATACACTTGGACTACAATACACTTGGACTACAATACACTTGGACTACAATACACTTGAACTACAATACACTTGGACTACAATACACTTGGACTACAATACACTTGGACTACAATACTAATTAATGCACGATGTATACGCGGCTCATATAAAACATCCCGCTCGCTTGATATCGCCGAGGGTCACGGCCGGAACAATATACGAGAGCGTTGTATCGGGGAGGGTATTGATGTGAATATATTAACGTTTAAGGGGAGGTTTTTAGTGTGTTTCCTAGACCTCCATCAAGCTTGAAATTACACCCCATTGACCCCCTTTCAAGATAAATTTGTAAATTTTTCGGTAGAAAAATTCCCGGCCCACCTAAATGGGACGAAAGGTCTTAAAAATGGCATAAATTGGGTGAAAGTTCTTAAAATCGCCAAACTAATAGGGCGAACGTCTTAAAATCTCAAAAGCAATGGGGCTAAATATGAGGGAGAAGGGGGTAAAGAAACAAAATCCCTTAAGTGGAAATCTCCCCTTTTAAGCCCTTCTGTATCGACGACGTATTTTGTATTTGATATCGGCTACATTTAGACGATTGTATTCAATTTGGGAGGGATGTATGGTTGCTAAATGGGTTAAGTGTGATAGTCCGTAGCCTTGTAATGGGTTAAGGGTGATAGTCCGTAGCCTCGTAATGGGTTAAGTGTGATAGTCCGTAGCCTCGTAATGGGTTAAGTGTGATAGTCCGTAGCCTCGTAATGGGTTAAGTGTGATAGTCCGTAGCCTCGTAATGGGTTAAGTGTGATAGTCCGTAGCCTCGTAATGGGTTAAGTGTGATAGTCCGTAGCCTCGTAATGGGTTAAGTGTGATAGTCCGTAGCCTCGTAATGGGTTAAGTGTGATAGTCCGTAGCCTCGTAATGGGTTAAGGGTGATAGTCCGTAGCCTCGTAATGGGTTAAGTGTGATAGTCCGTAGCCTCGTAATGGGTTAAGTGTGATAGTCCGTAGCCTCGTAATGGGTTAAGAGTGATAGTCCGTAGCCTCGTAATGGGTTAAGTGTGATAGTCCGTAGCCTCGTAATGGGTTAAGTGTGATAGTCCGTAGCCTCGTAATGGGTTAAGGGTGATAGTCCGTAGCCTCGTAATGGGTTAAGGGTGATAGTCCGTAGCCTCGTAATGGGTTAAGGGTGATAGTCCGTAGCCTCGTAATGGGTTAAGTGTGATAGTCCGTAGCCTCGTAATGGGTTAAGTGTGATAGTCCGTAGCCTCGTAATGGGTTAAGGGTGATAGTCCGTAGCCTCGTAATGGGTTAAGGGTGATAGTCCGTAGCCTCGTAATTGGTAGACGTCCTTCCTAAGATGAATATAATCGTCTAATAGCGGCCGGAATATGTAGACAAAATACGTCACCGTTACGAAATGGATTAACCCCTTCAGTACCGGCGACATGTTATATTTTATTTTAGCAATATTTCGACGATTTTATGAAGCTTAAAAAGGATCTGTGGTAGTTAAAAGAGTTAATTGAGATAATTCGAAGCCTTATAATTGCTAAAGATCCTTCCTAAAGTGAATAGAATCAATTAGTAGGAGCCAAAATACAATCAAAAGACGTCGCCGGTATAGAAGGGGTTACTGCTCAAATTCGGATTAGCTTGACCTGGTGGGGGCTAGAGGGTCAATTGAGCTAGTTTATACCCCATTTGATTTTTAGAGATATTCTTAAGCTTAATAAAGTCGTAAAATGATAGTCAATTATACCGGTCGGCGGAATCTGGCATCCTCTTTTGAAGGAATTAGGGGGAGTTGGGTCGTTTTTGTGGACCCATTTCTCCCTCATGTTTATCCCTATTAGCGTTGGGATTTTAAAATGTTTACCCAATTAGTTTGTCGATTTTAACACCTTTCGCCCCATTTCGTGACAATTAGGTGTCGTTGTTTTCCTGGCGAATTATAGCGAACCTGTAATTTTATGAGAAACCAGCCTTCGGCCGGGACATATTTCTATCGAAAAATGTACATATTTATCTTGAAGGGGGGTCTAGGGAGCGTGTTTTTTGCTTGAGGAAGGTCTAGCGAGGAAACTAAAAAGATAAATAATGAATATATATATATATATATATATATATATATATATATGCTGAGCTGGTATGGTCATGTTGAACGAATGGGAGATGAAAGGCTTACAAAGAGAATATGTGAGTCCGGTACAAGGGGAGATAGAAGGGCAGGAAGACCCCCATTGAGATGGAGAGACTGTGTAAGAAAGGCTTTGGATGATAGAGGAATGACTATAGATCAGGCAGGGGAAGTGGTGGTGGACAGGAGTGAATGGAGAATGCTTGTGAATAGTTGAGTGAACACGTGGTCATTTGGAGTAAGGGGTCGGGCGCAAGTTGGACTAGATAATAGTCCATCAGGCGCCTGGCCCGGGGAGACGATTAATATGAAGGGTGTGCCTGGAAGTGTGGTGGGAGGGCTTGTCGCTTTGGCTCCGCTGCATGTCTGCCTGCCGAGATCGGAACCTCTCCTGGTGGTCAGGGGCCGGGGGAGTGCTGGAGCGACCTTGGTAACCCTGGTCTCTGGGTCTTCTCCTGGGTGACCTGGATGTGTGAGAGTTTTTGTTTTTTATCTGTGTTTATTTTTTTGTTTTATGTTGTTTTTGTGTTTTCCCTGTTCTTGCTCTGTCTTGAGTCGGCTACCCTCAAAATGGGGATTGGGCCTGAGCATATAGATAGATAGATAGATAGAATATATATATATATATATATATATATATAAATAGACCCAAAAACATAACCACTGTCCTCTTAACTCTAAATAACACGACTCCAAGAGGCTTACGTTTATGGACCGTTTATATATTTACATTACCTTGATTACACACACACACGCACACACACACACACACACACACACACACACACACACACACATACACTCACACACACACATACACTCACACACACACACACACAAACACATACACTCACACACACACACACACAATACACTCACACCCACACACACGCACACTCATAGTTGCCTGCATACACAAACACACACAAAAACAGGCGGATATGTAGACAGGCATTCACACACAAAGGCACACACACACACAGACACATATGGCACTTACACAGATACATGTACACACACAAACAATTACATACACACGCTCAAACACACTTACACAAACACAATACTTATGCATATGAATACAAAACTCATGAATTAACCACTTGCGAGTTTCAGGCTATAAGGAAATTGGAGTTGTTTACATCGATATTTAGCAGAATTACCAGCTAAAATATGATCGTAATACATAATTATATAAATAAATAATACCAAATTAACATGCATTTTATCCATCAGAAACATACATTATATTTGTATTTCTGTCTTATATCGATGTTTATGGCTCCAACTTCCTTATAGCCTGAAACTCACAAGTGGTCAATTGGCTAACAGGAGAAAAATAATCATAATATTAAGGTGAGGCTGATGGACTGCTGATTTTTTTTTTTTTTTTTTTTTTTTTTTTTTTTTTTTTAACTTACTTCCTCTCGGGCATAGGCTGAGAGCCTTAACATCCACCGCTTTACAATGAACAGTGAAGCCCGTGAGGTCTTGTTCCAGTCTAGGGAGTGAGACATGTGAAACACGTAAAGTACAACGAGCACCTGCCATCTTGCCTTCACATGAGGCACGGTGCTCACTCATGGCCCGAAACGACCCCATCTCTGAAGCCACCTCGTTCCCGTGCTTCACTGTCTCACCGCCTACACTCGGACTCTCACACTTACACACACACAACGCCACCTGTTGAGCAGATAACTCACCAGGCATTGCTCCCCTATAGCATATTTTGAATATGGGAATATTCATACAGTGCTATTTAATCAGGGAACAATGAGGGTATTTTATTGACGTTTCGGTGGGCTTGTGGTAATGCACTGATACTAGGTACAGCACAAATTCCATCCCAATAATATCTTCCCATTGATACATCGGGATTTGAACCCGGGACCTTTGGATTACCAGGCCAGTGGCAAGACCACTCCACCACACCTCCCCTAAGGGGAGATGGGTCGTTTTTCTGGTCACCTTTCTCCCTCGTGTTAAGTCCCATTTGTCTTGAGATTATAAGACGTTCGGCCCATTAGTTTGGCGATTTTAACACCTTTCGCCCCATTTCGTTGTCAATTTTAAGACCTTTCGTGTCATTTAGGTGTCGCTTATTTCCTGGCGAGCGATAGCGAGCTTGAAATGTTAAGAGGAACCGGCTTTCGGCCGGGAAATTTTTCTACCGAAAAATGTACACATTTATCTTGAAGGAGGGACTCTAGGGGGTGTTTTTCTAAGTTTGATGGAGGGCTAGCGAGAAAACTAAGAAATAAAGGAATACATTTATTAATACAAACTAAAGGTCCGTCTCCCCTTAATCATGATAGGCTATATAGTGAGTGGCTATGCAGGTAACATTACAATGCAATTAATTACGACTTACCGTTTCGTGGTTTCTCCAATTCATGCTTATAAAACGGATCTGCTAAACTCTTATCTGAAAATACAAAAAAAAAAAAAAAATATATATATATATATATATATACAGTGTATGTTAGACAAAGAAAATTTTCAGTCAATCGTTTGTCAATGTATTAATACAAAATATTTATACTGTCATATAAACACATATCAATTGCAATTGTATTATAAAATAGTTTACATTTTGCATCAAAAATATGTCCCAAGAGATTGAAATAATGCAATAATGTCACACACAACAAACAATAAACATAAATTGTATATATACATAATTAGTTTAGTCTTATTTGCTCTATAATGCACAACATATACATTGGACAGTCGGCCAAATAAGTATTATTTGATAAGTATATTTTGATCAATAATTGGTATCTGCAATATATAAACTTGATGAATTCATTTCTAGTGAGATATACAAACATGCTCCTACACTTACCCACCCTAATCAACATCTGGCAGACATTAATACAGCACAGAGCGAGCTAAACGTAATGACAGCTGAAACATGACTTACTATAGTCTATTCACTGTAAGTAGGCGATACACCACTAACTATATCCTCTGTAACTCAAAAAGGGCTAGAGCAAATTGACTGTCCATTTCCACATCTATTCCTTGACTGACTCTTCCCAAATTGTAGAAATATTAGCTCGATTACACTAGTTGTTTTTGAGTTACAGAGGTTAGAGGTCATGATTTCTCGCCTACTTACAGTGAATAGACTATAGCGCCACCGTACAGTTCAGTTTCATTAAGGGGAGGTCTCCACTTGAGGGATTGTTTTCTTGACCCCTTTCTCCCTCATGTTTAGCCCCATTGCTTTTGATATTATTAAACGTTTGCCCCATTAGTTTAGCGATTTTAAGAACTTTCACCCCATATTAAGACCTTTCGTGCAATTCAGGTGTCTATTTTATCCTGGCGAGCGATAGCGAGCTTGTAATTTAACCCTCTCACGTTCTTGACGCATTTTTGAGCCTATTCGGGATACTTTAAAGCCTTTGTTACCATCAGGGGTATTCAGAAACCTTTAGTTTAGTTACTTTAACCTCTGCAGTTGTCTTTGAGTTAGCTGTGGGCAGAAAACTAATTTTGGAGAGGTAATTATAAGAGTGAGAGAACTCTATTTCTTATTGCTAATCTGGCAACCTCTGCGTCATATGGTCGTGAGAGGGTTAAGAGGAACCGGCCTTCGGCCGGGACATTTTTCTACCGAAAAATGTACAAATTTATCTTGAAAGGGACTCGAAGGGGTGTAATTTTAAGGTTGATGGAGGTCTAGGGAACAAACTAAATACCTCCCCTTAATATACCGCGAGCTATTGATAGCTACTCTCTACATAAAGCTGGTATCACACGAGCGAGTTTTCCGGCAATATTTAATGAGCAAGTTTTGTCTCGTACTAATTCAAGGTTCGTTCGCATTGGAATCGTAAACTAGATCGAAGGTAAGTTATGTTAGGTAGTTTAAGGGGGGGTCACCGTTTTTTGTTTTTATCTTTCTCTCCTTTTCTATCTTTCCTTGGCTTGCATCCATTCGGCCCCATTCAGCCAACTGTTTTAAGTCGTTTATCTCCATCCAGGTGTCGATTTCTTCCTGGCGAGCGATAGCGAGCCATAATTGTATGGAGAAATCCGGCTTTGCTGGAGAAATTTTTCTATCGAAAAATTTACAAATTTAGCTTGCTGTCCAAACAAAAATATATATATGCTGGCTCGCTACCGCTCGCCAGGAAAATATTGACACCTGGATGGGGGTAAACGTCTTAAAACAGTAGGCTGAATGGGGCCGAATGGATACAAGCCTAAGAGAGAGGGAGAGAAAGAGGAAAAAGCGAGGTGGGCTCCCTTAAATCTTATATAACCTAATCTTTGAAGCTGCCAGACCACAATTGCCCATTAAAAGTGACGGAAGAATCGTTCGTGTGACACTGCCTTAAGTCCCTTGATTCCCTGCATGGCAAGATATATCCCTTCTGTCCAATTTGCATGAAATATAGATGGTTTTAATTTAGGGCACCCCACTCTAGGCTTACGAAGTTAATAGAAGTATCTATGCTTTCAAAATGTATGTTTTTGTTTTTTAAAGACAGGACATTTATTGTTAGCCATTTTATTCTTACTGAATAAATAATGTTAGTAATTCATCGTTTTCATAATTCATAGTTCATAGTTCATAACTCATGTACAGTGGCGCTTATAAATCATGCCTAAGCCGTCCTTACATTTGGCTCGCTCTGTGCTGTATTAATGTCTGTCAGATGCTGAATAGGGTGGGTAAGTGTAGGAACATGCTTGTATGTCTCACTCAAAAAGAAGAAATTATGTGTTAACATTGCTGATACCAATTATTTATCAAAACACAATGGGTGCCGAGACATCAGTTATTAGGCCGACTGTACCTTTATTATTTGGGACTAAACATTTATCTCGAAAAAGGGACCTGGAGATTTTTTTTTTTTTTTTTTTTTTTTTTTTTTTTTTTTTAAAGTCTGATGGAGATCGAGCGAGGAAAATATAAATATATAGACCAAAAACTAAGCACTACCCCCTCAAGGCTTACTTACTAAACCGCCTTACTATGTTCTGTGAGGAGGATGGGCCGGGTAATTTTAAGACGTTCGTTCCATTAGTTTGGCGATTTTAATACCTTTCGCACCATTTATTTGTCAACATAAAGACCTTTTGTGCCATTTAGGTGTCGATTTTTTTCCTGGCGAGCGATGGCGAACCTGTAATATTGGAAGAACCGGCCTTTGGCCGGGAAATTTTTCTACCGAAAAATGATAAATTTATCTTGAAGAGGATCTAGCGGGTGTTTTTTAAAGCTTCATAGAGGTCTAGGGAGCAAACTGAAACATATATATATACCGGTAATAATACAAATATATACCGGTATATAGATTGGATAACGCTACCTTAAAACTTATACTTATTAAACCGACTTACTATGTTATTAAACCACTTACTATGTACGGTGAGGAGGATCGGCCGGGTGATTTTGGGGTGGGAGTTCACTTGACACTCGTACCAGCCACCGTCATTGGGTTGGACGCTGCGGATGTGTAGAGTCCATTCCTCGGTGTTGGCAGGGTGCAGCACCTTCGATAGAGAGAGAGATTTAATCATTAGTGTGGGCCATCTTAGCTACATCGCTCGCCAGGAAAAAAAATAGACACCTAAATTGCACGAAAGGTCCTAATATTGACAAAGAAATGGGGCGAAAGGTCTTGAAATCGACATACTAATGGGGCAAACATCTTAAAATCTGAAAACTAATGGGGCTAAACATGAGGGAGAAGGGGGTCTATAAAAACAACTTTTCTCCCCTTAAGATCAAAAGTGTGTCAAACCTCATTAACATTCAACAATACTGGAAACAAATAAATTTGGATTTATAATCATAATATTACAAGATCAGAACTAAAATATCACGGCTCCAAAACGGCCTCCAATGAAAAAGATGCAAAATGGCGTCCAATGAAACAGATGGCTGACCTCTCTTAAGCAAGTATCACACGAGCGCTTTTTCCCTCAACATTTATCCTCAACACTGGTCTGGCAGCTTATGAGGTCAACATGTATAATATTTCTGTCATCTAAATTCATCTACCATTAGTCTAGGTTCCGATACCAGTGCAAAATATTCCAGAAATGTTGCCAGAAAAATGTTGATCATCGAATGTTGACTATAAAAGCTCTCGTGTGATACCGGCTTAAGGGGAGTCAGGGGCTTATTTTTATCTTTCTCTCCTTTTCTCTCTTTCCCTGACTTGTATCCATTCGACCCAATTCAGTCAACTGTTTTAAGAGGGGTGACCTGTTTTTGTTCTGTCCTTTTCTATCTTTCTCTGGCTTGTATCCATTTGGCCCCATTCAGCCTACTGTTTTAAGACGTTTAACCCCATCCAGGTGTCAATATTTTCCTGGCGAGCGGTAGCGAGCCAGCATATATATATTTTTGTTTTGACAGCAAGCTAAATTTGTACATTTATCGATAGCAAAATGTCCAGCGAAGCCGGATTTCTTCATACAATGCTGGCTCGCTATCGCTCGCCGGGAAAATATCGACACCTAGATGGGGATAAACGTCTTAAAATAGTTGGCTGAATGGGGCCGAATGGATACAAGCCAGAGAAAGAGAAAGGGACAGAAATAACAAAAAGCAGGTCACCCCCCTTAAGACGTTTATCCCCATCCAGGTGTCGATTTCTTCCTGGCTTTATAATAGGAAATATAATAATGGTCGATTGTGTTGGGCCCAGGGCAAAATGGTGGGAGAAAAATAGACCATTCCTCTTATAAGTTATAGTTACGTCAACCCTTAGAATATATCTTATAAAATATATATATATATATATATATATACAGTATATCCTATAATATATATATCCATGACTATAGCCATTAAAATGCATAGGAGGTATATTTTTCCTGTTATAAGCCATTGGTAACAAACTTAAGGGAGCCCACTAAAGAAATCAATGAAAGTAATGAATACATGTGCCTACGATATATTATGCATTCTCGATTATTGCATATTAATGTTAAATCTGTATTAAAGGTTTATGCACACACCTACGATATATTATGCATTCTCGAATATTGCATATTAATGTTAAATCTGTATTAAAGGTTTATGCACACACCTACGATATATTATGCATTCTCGAATATTGATATTAAATCTGTATTAAAGGTTTATGCACACACCTACGATATATTATGCATTCTCGAATATTGCATATTAATGTTAAATCTGTATTAAAGGTTTATGCACACACCTACGATATATTATGCATTCTCGAATATTGCATATTAATGTTAAATCTGTATTAAAGGTTTATGCACACACCTACGAATATTATGCATTCTCGAATATTGCATATTAATGTTAAATCTATTAAGTTATGCACACACCTACGATATATTATGCATTCTCGAATATTGATATAATGTTAAATCTGTATTAAAGGTTTATGCCACCACCTACATATATTATGGTTAAATCTTTAATTGCACACCTATAAATATTTAAGCATATTAATGTTAAATCTGTATTAAAATATGCACACACCTACGATATTATGTGAAATTAATGTTAAATCTGTATTAAAGGTTTATGCACACACCTACGATATATTATGCATTCTCGAATATTGCATATTAATGTTAAATCTGTATTAAAGGTTTATGCACACACCTACGATATATAGCATTATATTGATATTAATTTAATCTGTATTAAAGGTTTATGCACACATACGATAATTTATGCATTCTCGAATATTGCATTAATGTTAAATCTGTATTAAGGTTTATGCACACACCTACGATATGCATTCTCGAATTGCTATTATGTTAAATCTGTATTAAAGGTTTATGCACACAACCTATATTATGCATTCTCGAATATTGCATATTAATGTTAAATCTGTATTAAAGGTTTATGCACACACCTACGATATATTATGCATTCTCGATTATTGCATTTTAATCTTAGGTATTACTGAGCTATCTTTAAGGGAACCCACCTCACTCTTTTTTCTCTTTCTCTCCCTCTCTCTTTGGCTTGTATCCATTCGGCCCCATTCAGCCTACTGTTTTAAAACGTTTACCCCCATCCAGGAGTCAATATTTTCCTGGCGAGCGGTAGCGAGCCAGCATATATATATTTTTGTTTTGACAGCAAGCTAAATTTGTACATTTTTCGATAGCAAAATGTCCGGCGAAGCCGGATTTCTTCATACAATGCTGGCTCGCTATCGCTCGCCAGGAAAATATCGACACATGGATGGGGATAAACGTCTTAAAACAGTTGGTTGAATGGGGCCGAATGGATACAAGCCAGGGAAAGAGAGACAAGGAGAGAAATATAAAAAAAGCCGGTGACCCCCCTTAACGTTTCCCTTCTTCGGTATGTTATTCTATTGAAATTATAATCTTTCGGTGAACAATTTCGACACCGCCACTTCCAATTTTGTATTTTTTTTTTACTGTAATGGGTAACCTGGGAATCAAAGCAGAGGATAAAAAGGGTGGGCAGGGGAAGGGGAGGATGGGTTAGGGGTGGTGGGGTAAGTAGGAGACGCCTGATAAACATAGAGGGCTTCGATGGGGTAGGCGGATGGGAAACAGAGGGCAGAGCAGGGGAGGGGGAGGCAATGGGGACGGTGGGGTCATCTGGTTCCTATCCTCCTTCTTGTGGGTGCTAGGCTGGGTCTTGGTTGGCTCGATAGTGTTGGGGTTAGGGGTCACGGTCTGGGTCCTGGTCGAAAATCACTACGATGACCAGTACAAGGCTGCGGTGTGGGACCTACGGGAGACGCATCGCAAGTTCTGCCAGCACAGGACCCCGGAGAACACCCACTACCTCGTCAACCTAGCCAATTCCGTCTTGCCTTTCAGTAACCCAACACCACCAACCTTGCATGTGCCTGAGATAAAGTGGAATTGGCATGTACCTTTTCTAGGGATGTACTGGCGAAGGCGTGCCCATGAGGAGGTGAAGGGTACAAAACAACTAATTTTACAATATGCTAACGAAGTACAGAATAGGTATGCATAGATAGGAATGATAGGACCAGCGTTTGTTGTAGGTGGAGTGATCTTTTTGGTACTCGCTTACTTGTTTTGTTATCACCATTCGCGTACCTAGGAGCCCCAGACCACGGCGTCACTCCCACCAAGAACCCTCTCACCATCGTCATCCACTTCCAACATTCCCAACGATGCCCCTACAAGTTCAAGCGACAGAACCCCCACCCCTTATCCTGACCTACACCTCAACAGAACCCCCATCCCTTATCCTGACCTACACCCCATACCTCTCACTCCATCACCTCTCACTGATACTCCCACTTTACCGGATGACGCCTCTCTCTCTCCAACTCCGCTAAGCGATTCGCCCGACCAGAACAAAACAGCTGACCCGGAAAAGCGTAGTATGGGTTATATAGTCGATTCGGACGGAAACGAAAGGGACTATGACCCAAAACGAGACAGATTTAAACCAATAAAGAAAACGGACACTCAAACGAAGTCCCCCTCCAATTTTGACAGTGAGGAATCCAGTGGTTGAAGTGGCTCTCTCCCCACCAACCTCCCCTATTTACTTTTATCTATGATCGCTTGCCTACCCACTCCCATGTTCAGTTCTCTTTGATCACTTGTCTACTCTCGCCTTTCTTTGTTGACTATTATTTTTCTCCATCTCTTGTTTTTGTGAATTGTACGTCTGGCTCTTGCATTGGTTTCTGTCATGTTTATGTTCATATCTTGTGTGCTTGATTTTTTAAACCAAAGGCTATCTATTATTTTGTCTATATATCTTTGATAAAACTATCTGTGATCTATGAGTTTGATATTACTATTACATACATACTATACTGTCTGTCTATATACTCTGGCGCATACCCCTTTTTTTTTTTCTTTTTTTTTTTTTTTTTTGAAGGGTTGCCGACTCGAGGTAGAGCCCGAACATGGACAACACAACATAAAAAATACAAAACACAAATTCATACTCATCTAGGAGAAAACCCCAGAAATCCAAGCCCATTTGGGGTCCCCAGCATAAGATTCCCAGGTCCCAGATCTCCTGGAGATGCTCCGGTTTCCGCAGGCAGGCAGACATGTAGCGGAGCACACCACAATGCCCGCCCACCATGCATCCAGGCATACCCTTCATAATTATATACTTACATACAGTATAAGCAAATAGGAACCCACACACGCACATACATATCATGCACACACACACACACACACACACGCACATACATATCATGCACCCACCCCCAACACCACATGCACACACACACACACACACACGCACATACATATCATGCACACACACACACACACGCACATACATATCATGCACCCACCCCCAACACCACATGCACACACACACACGCACATACATATCATACACCCACCCCCAACACCACATGCACACACACACGCACATACATATTATGCACCCACCCCCAACACCACATGCACACACACACACACGCACATACATATCATGCACCCACCCCCAACACCACATGCACACACACACACATACATATCATGCACCCACCCCCAACACCACATGCACACACACACACACACACGCACATACATATCATGCACCCACCCCCAACACCACATGCACACACACACACACACACACACGCACATACATATCATGCACCCACCCCCAACACCACATGCACACACACACACACACGCACATACATATCACGGTGGCCGAGCGCGCTTAGTACTCTGTATTGGGAGCGCTAGCTCTGGTGTCGGGGATTCAATCCCAGGCGCCGGCAGGGGAAGTTCTCTCAAAAACTTTCCCTGGCCGTGAAGGCAAGATCTGGGCGGATCGTCTCGGGGGACCCACAAAGTCTCCTGCCCACGTCCTACTCCCTTGGGAGTATGTAGGCGCTCTCGTTAGCTGCCAGGATCAGTCTGTTGATCCATTAGGATAAGATCTAGGTTAAGTCTGTGTATTTTCAGCCCCATTGGCTGCCGGCTTGAAATAAACCGATTATTATTATTATTATTATTATTATCATGCACCCACCCCCAACACCACATGCACACACACACACACACGCACATACATATCATGCACCCACCCCCAACACCACATGCAGACACACACACACACACGCGCATACATATCATGCACCCACCCCCAACACCACATGCACACACACACACACACACACGCACATACATATCATGCACCCACCCCCAACACCACACACACACACACGCACATACATATCATGCACCCACCCCCAACACCACATGCACACACACACACACACGCACATACATATCATGCACCCACCCCCAACACCACATGCACACGCACACACACACGCACATACATATCATGCACCCACCCCCAACACCACATGCACACACACACGCACATACATCACATGCACACACACACACACACGCACATACATATCATGCACCCACCCCCAACACCACATGCACACACACACACACGCACATACATATCATGCACCCACCCCCAACACCACATGCACACACACACACACGCACATACATATCATGCACCCACCCCCAACACCACATGCACACACACACACACACACGCACATACATATCATGCACCCACCCCCAACACCACATGCACACACACACACACACACACGCACATACATATCATGCACCCACCCCCAACACCACATGCACACACACACACGCACATACATATCATGTACCCACCCCCAACACCACATGCACACACACGCACATACATATCATGCACCCACCCCCAACAACACACACACACACACACACGCACATACATATCATGCACCCACCCCAACACCACATGCACACACACACACGCACATACATATCATGCACCCACCCCCAACACCACATGCACACACACACACACACACACACACGCACATACATATCATGCACCCACCCCCAACACCACATGCACACACACACACACGCACATACATATCATGCACCCACCCCCAACACCACATGCACACACACACACGCATATCATGCACCCACCCCCAACACCACATGCACACACACACACACGCACATACATATCATGCACCCACCCCCAACACCACATGCACACACACACACACACACACATATCATGCACCCACCCCCAACACCACATGCACACACACACACACGCACATACATATCATGCACCCACCCCCAACACCACATGCACACACACACACACACGCACATACATATCATGCACCCACCCCCAACACCACATGCACACACACACACACACGCACATACATATCATGCACCCACCCCCAACACCACATGCACACACACACACACACGCACATACATATCATGCACCCACCCCCAGCACCACATGCACACACACACACACACACACAAGCTGCTCGGCTAGCTCAATGGTAATGTTCCCACCTGCTACGTAGCAGACCTGGTATCAAATCTCGTACAGGTTAAGAGTAGTGAAGGTTTTCTGAGACGTAGCCCCAGTGGTACCATGTCACTTGAGCAAGGAGATGGATAATTACATAGCCCTCCTGTAGGGGTGGCGTAGTATTGTAATGTTTATGTCTGCAAATCTCTGTGTACTTCTGTGTGTGTTGTAAGTGTGTCCAATAGGGCACACACATCCCAGCAGTGACGATGATGGTGTCTGTGTAGTGAGGATCTGTGTGTGTTTGCCCCGTATAGGCACACACATCACAGTATTGGTGATGGTGGTGATCTTGGTAGTAATTACGGAGCCCCCCGAAAGAGTGTCATATAGTATTGTAATCACCGTGTCTGTCTGTCTGTGACACATCACAGCATGTGATTAACCCTCTCCGACATATGACGCGATGTTGAGCCTATTGGGGATACTTTAAAGCCTTTGTTACCATCAGGGGTATTTATAAACCTTTAGTTTAGTTACTTCAACCTCTGCAGTTGTCTTTGAGTTAGCTGTGTGCAGAAAACTAATTTTGGAGAGGTAATTATAAGAGTGAGAGAACTCTATTTCTTATTGCTAATCTGGCAACCTCTGCGTCATATGAGCGTGAAAGGGTTAAGTGTTTTCGATAAATCAAAGGTGTCTGTTATGACACTTAAAGCTTGAAGGACTTAGGCTATAGGAGGTAAAACAAAAACCTAGATGTGTGTGAATTTGTATTTTTGTTTGTGTGTGTTCATGGTTTTCTGTTGTGTTGTCCCTATTATGGCTCTGTCTTGAGTCGGCCAACCCCCCTCTCCCCCCCCCCCCCCCAAAAAAAGGGGGGGGGGAGTGGGGATTGGGCTTGAGTATATAGAATAGATAGAATAGAAAACAAAAAAATCAAATGACATCCCCGGCCCTTGCTCCTCCAAGCGGTAAGGGGGGTGACCTGTTTTTGTTCTGTCCTGTTCTCTCTTTCTCTGGCTTGTATCCATTCGGCCCTATTTAGCCAACTATTTTAAGACGTTTATCCCTATCTAGGTGTCGATTTCTTCCTGGCGAGCGATAGCGAGCCAGCATTATATGAAGAAATGCGGCTTTGCCGGAGAAATTTTTCTATCGAAAAATGTACAAATTTAGCCTGCTGTCAAACAAAAATAAAAAATATGCTGGCTCGCTACCGCTCACCAGTAAGAAATTGACACCTGGATGGGGATAAACGTCCTAAAACAGTAGGCTGAATGGGGCCAAATGGATAAAAGCCAGAGAAAGATAGAAAAGGACAGAACAAAAACAGGTCACCCCCTTAAATGTGTTAGTGTTACAAGGTCTGTTCTTACCCTATATCGGTCGTCGGTAGAATAGGTTAGCAGGCCGGCCGTGATGATGTGAAGGTTCCTGCGCCTCTCCTTTTCTGGCTTGTATCCATTCGGCCCCATTCAGCCAACTGTTTTAAGACGTTTATCCCCATCCAGGTGTCGATTTCTTCCTGGCGAGCGATAGCGAGTCAGCATTGTATGGAGAAATCCGGCTTTACCGGAGAATTTTTCTATCGAAAAATGTACAAATTTAGCTTGCTGTCAAAACAAATATATATATATGCTGGCACGCTACCGCTCGCCAGGAAAATATTGACACCTGGATTGGGGTAAACGTCTTAAAACAGCAGGATGAATGGGGCCGAATGGATACAAGCAAGGTGGGTCCCCTTAACCCTTAACTGGCGGCGCGCAACATATGTCGAGTGAAATAAACCTGACCTAAGTGGCAGCGCACGACATCTGTCGAGTGCCATTTCAGCACGTAATGTTGCTGAGAGAGAGAGCTGAGCGGTGGGACGAGCGTACCAACCCTATAACCGGTCCCCACGACCACCGTGGACATACTGAACTGTATTCTACTTTCCCCACTCCTTTCTCACTCGGTATACACAGGGAATTATGTAAGGAAATTACCTTATTTCAGGGTTTTTGCACTCGTGTTGCACGATCGTTGCAAGAGAACCAGTGGTCGTACAAGGATGGTTCGGGTGTCATTGGAAAGCTCTGTTTACGCCCTTTCAGGTATAGATACTTGTTTTACGCTCTGGGTCTTAGGCATGAAAATGAGCACGGAAACAACCCTATTTAGGGTAAAAAAAAACCCGCTGGGCGCTACGGTCAAATAGACCACCTAGCCCGCTAAATAAGGGTTAAATGTGTTAGTGTTACAAGGTCTGTTCTTACCCTATACCGGTCGTCGGGAGAATAGGTTAGCAGGCCGGCCGTGATGATGTGAAGGTTCCTGCGTCTCAGCCAAGTCACCTGAGGGCAAGAGGTAAAGGCCGTTTAATAATAGACGTGGGTACATACATACATAGATAGAGAGATGTTTACGTCACCTGAGGGCAAGAGGTAACGGCAGTTTAAGGGGAGGCAGACCGTTTCTCTGGACCCCCTTCTCCCTAATGTTTAGCCCCACTAGTTTTGAGATTAGAAGACGTTCGGCCCATTAGTTTGGTGATTTTAGCACCTTTTGCCCCATTTCGTAGTCAATTTTAAGACCTTTCGTGCCATTTAGGTGTCGATTTATTCCTGGCGAGCGAAAGCGATCCTGCAATTTTAAGAGGAACCGAGCTTCGGCCGGGACATTTTTCTACCGAAAAATGTACACATTTATCTAGGGGGTGTTTTTCTAAGCTTGATGGAGGTCTATATGAATAAATGAATTAATAGACCAAACAAACGGTCAGTCTCCCCTCAATAGACGTGGATGTAAATACAGAGATAGATGGATGTTTACGACACCTTAGGGCAACAGATAAACAAATAAACAAATCCAATAAAATCAATGAAAGTAATGAACACATGTGTTACTCCAAGGACTCGAACCTCGGATACTCACACCGAAATTCCGCACACTAAGCACTAGGCTATCAGAAAAGAAAGTTCCCGATCGAAACTAACAGGACAAATCTCTTGCGTGTAACTCTGGCTTTAATTGGGGGAAAGTTTGTGGAGTTAACACTTAAGTTTAATGGCACTTTTATCTCCGTCTGGGGGAGCTCGGTTCCGGTTATAAGCATTGGTGTGTACGGTTGACGACAAATATAGTGAATTACCACAGTAATATTTGCATTAACCCCTTGATCCCCACTCTACAGTCAATAAATACACACCGTAAATACATAATAATATTAAAAAGTACTTTGTCCATTTTAAGACCTTTCGTTCCATTTCTGTCAATTTTATGATCTTTCGTGCCACATACTGTAGGTGTCGATTTGTTTCCTAACGAGCGATAGCGAGCCTGTAATTAACCCTCTCACGACCATATGACGCAGAGGTTGCCAGATTAGCAATAAGAAATAGAGTTCTCTCACTCTTATAATTACCTCTCCAAAATTAGTTTTCTGTCCACAGCTAACTCAAAGACAACTGCAGAGGTAAAAGTAACTAAACTAAAGGTTTCTAAATACCCCTGATGGTAAAAAAGGTTTTAAAGTATCCCTAATAGGCTCAAAATTGCGCCAAAAACGTGAGAGGGTTAAGGAGGAACCGGCCTCCGGCCGGGGACTTTTCTACCTAAAAATTTACAAATTTGTCTCGAAGGGTGGTCTTCGAGGGTATTTGTTTAAGTTTGATGGAGGTCTAGGCAGCAAACTTAAAAACTCCCCTTAACCCCTTCTTTCCCGGCGACGTTTTCTAATGTTCTTCTAGTTATATTTAGACGAATTTATTCAGCTTACAAAGGGCGTCTAGCAATTAAAAGGCTACAGACTCTATCCATGCATCCTCTTAATAGCTACCATACGTACTGTACATCCATCCAAAGCATCAGCCAAAAAATCGTCTAAATATATAGCCGAAATTAAATAGAAAAAGACGTCGCCGGTACAGAAGGGGTTAAAGGATGGTATGCACCCCCCCCCCCCCCCAATACCTACATTGCCCGATAGTTTCGCTACAAACCACCAGACACGCGCTGCAAAAATAGGTCATAAAAAACCCCAATAGTTTTGCCTCTCCGTTAAGGGAGCCCACCTCGTTTTTTTTTGGTTTTCTCTTTCTCTCCCTCTCTCTTTGGCTTGTATCCATTCGGCTCCATTCAGACTACCGTTTTAAGAAGTTTACTCCCATCAAGGTGTCAATATTTTCCTGGCGAGCGGTAGCGAGCCAGTATATATATATTTTTGTTTTGACAGCAAGCTAAATTTGTAAATGTTTCGATAGAAAAATGTCTCCGGCGAAGCCGGGTTTCTCCATACAATGCTGGCTTGCTATCGCTCGCCAGGAAGAAATAGACACCTGGATGGGGATAAACGTCTTAAAACCGTTGGCTGAATAGGGCCGAATGGATATAATCCAGAACAAAAGAGTAAAGGAGAGAAAGATAACAAAAGCCGGTGACCCCCCTTCAGTGGGGATGGTCGTGTTTATTTCCTCCTTTATATATATTTTATAATTTCTTTAGTTTCCTCCCTAGACCTCCATCAAACTTAGAAAAAAAAAAAAAAAAAAAAAAAAAAAACACACACACACAGACACACACACACCGTCCTGCAAGACAAGTTTGTAAATTTGTCGATAGAAAAATGTCCTGGCCGAAGGCCGGTTCCTCTTAAACTAAAAGCTCGCAATCGCTCGCCAGGAGAAAATCGACACCTATATGGCACGAAAAGACTTACTATTGCTAAAGAAAAGGGTCTTAAAATCGCCAAACTAATGTGACTAAGTTTGAGGACGAAGGGGGACCAGAAAAACGACCCATATCCCGTTAAATGGCAAAATTAAAACATTGCAAAAATTTCTCCTGTCATAAAGCAGGCCTTTACAAACGTGGAAATACTTTGGGTGGACAATATCCCCTCTTTTGTTAGCGATACGCTCGAATTATACACTAGGCCGAGTCGAAATGTGTGTGTGTGTGTGTGTGTTTGGAGGGGACAACTGTGCTGCCATTTTGGAGGATAAATATAGGGAACGAATGAGAAAAACAAAATATATATAAATACAGCTAAAGGTTAGCCTTGAGCTAAATTAGCTTATATTGGGTTGGATTAGGTCATATGCTAAATTACCTATGAACTAAATAACTACAAGTTCCTATCAAGCTATCAGAAACCCTTATGTTATCAGAAACCCTTATGTTATCAGAAACCCTTATGTTATCAGAAACCCTTATGTTATCAGAAACCCTTATGTTATCAGAAACCCTTATGTTATCAGAAACCCTTGTGTTATCAGAAACCCTTATGTTATCAGAAACCCTTATGTTATCAGAAACCCTTATGTTATCAGAAACCCTTGTGTTATCAGAAACCCTTATGTTATCAGAAACCCTTATGTTATCAGAAACCCTTATGTTATCAGAAACCCTTATGTTATCAGAAACCCTTGTGTTATCAGAAACCCTTATGTTATCAGAAACCCCTGTGTTATCAGAAACCCTTATGTTATCAGAAACCCTTATGTTATCAGAAACCCTTGTGTTATCAGAAACCCTTATGTTATCAGAAACCCCTGTGTTATCAGAAACCCTCATGTTATCAGAAACCCTTATGTTATCAGAAACCCTTATGTTATCAGAAACCCTTGTTAACAGAAAGCCTTATGTTATCAGAAACCCTTATGCTATCAGAAACCCTTATGTTATCAGAAACCCTTATGTTATCAGAAACCCTTGTGTTATCAGAAACCCTTATGTTATCAGAAACCCTTATGTTATCAGAAACCCTTGTGTTATCAGAAACCCTTATGTTATCAGAAACCCTTTATCAGAAACCCTTATGTTATCAGAAACCCTTGTGTTATCAGAAACCCTTATGTTATCAGAAACCCTTATGTTATCAGAAACCCTTATGTTATCAGAAACCCTTGTGTTATCAGAAACCCTTATGTTATCAGAAACCCTTTATCAGAAACCCTTATGTTATCAGAAACCCTTGTGTTATCAGAAACCCTTATGTTATCAGAAACCCTTATGTTATCAGAAACCCTTATGTTATCAGAAACCCTTATGTTATCAGAAACCCTTGTGTTATCAGAAACCCTTATGTTATCAAAAACCCTTATGTTATCATAAACCCTTGTTATCAGAAACCCTTGTTATCATAAACCCTTATGTTATCATAAACCCTTATGTTATCATAAACCCTTATGTTATCAGAAACCCTTGTGTTATCAGAAACCCTTATGTTATCAGAAACCCTTATGTTATCAGAAACCCTTATGTTATCAGAAACCCTTATGTTATCAGAAACCCTTATGTTATCAGAAACCCTTATGTTATCAGAAACCCTTATGTTATCAGAAACCCTTGTGTTATCAGAAACCCTTGTTATCAGAAACCCTTATGTTATCAGAAACCCTTATGTTATCAGAAACCCTTGTGTTATCAGAAACCCTTGTGTTATCAGAAACCCTTGTGTTATCAGAAACCCTTATGTTATCAGAAACCCTCATGTTATCAGAAACCCTTATGTTATCAGAAACCCTTATGTTATCAGAAACCCTCATGTTATCAGAAACCCTTATGTTATCAGAAACCCTTATGTTATCAGAAACCCTTCTGTTATCAGAAACCCTTATGTTATCAGAAACCCTTATGTTATCAGAAACCCTTGTGTTATCAGAAACCCTCATGTTATCAGAAACCCTTATGTTATCAGAAACCCTTATGTTATCAGAAACCCTTGTTATCAAAAACCCTCATGTTATCAGAAACCTCTCCAAAACGGCCCCTATAGTCTATACATTTCCAGCTGATGGTAAATTGCCATGTCTTGATCCTAATTACTTTGCTATTACGAAGATTTTGTAGCGAAGTGTGTTGCGCATTATGATACCTTGGCTATAAGATGAGGCAAGAGACATAATAATTTCAGATTTTGTCACCTGTTTTTTTTTTATCTTTCTCTTATTTTCTCCTTTTCTCTGGCTTGTATCCATTGGGCCCCATTCAGACAACTGTTTGAAGACGTTTATCCCCATTCAGGTGTCGATTTCTTCCTGGCGAGCGATAGCGAACCAGCATTGTATGGAGAAATCCGGCTTCGCCGGAAAAAAAATTCTATCGAAAAATGTACAAATTTAGCTTGCTGTAAAAACATATATATATATATGCTGGCTCGCTACCGCTCGCCAGGAAAATATTGACACCTGGATGGGGGTAAATGTCTTAAAACAGTAGGCTAAATGGGGCCGAATGGATACAACCCAGATAGAGAGTGGGGAAGAGAGAAAAAACGAGGTCGGCTCACTTAAGGAACACTCCGTTCTTAAGATTAATCCTCCACTACAAACCCCAATGCAACTGAATACATTAACTGAAAGTATATGATTCTCCCGGGATTCGAACTCGGGACACCAGACCCAAAACAGAAGCATCTAAACCATTACACCACCAACATAGTTAAACCCACATCTTATCTTGTTATCATATGAGTTGTTTTCGTGTCTCTAAAATGGCGACTATTAACCCCTTCCGTACCGTCGACGTCCTTTTCTTCGTATTTTGGCAATTATTAGACAATTTTATTCAGCTTATGAAGGGCCTCCAACAATTAACAAGTTTCGAACTATCTCAATTAATCTTTTTTACTACCACAGATGCTTCCTAATCTGCATAATATCGTCTAAATATAGATAGAATAAAATATATCACACATCGCTGGTACTCAGAGGGTTAAGCAGTTGTCCATTTTCCCTATTGCCTAAAGGGACACCGGTGGATAATGGGCAGTGCATCTTTACAACCGGTCACACAGGAAGTCCAACTCCTTTTTTCTTTTTTTCTTTTTTTTTCCCCGTAATGCCGCGTGATACTTTTGCAGAGCGGAATGTTCCCGTATATTTTTGCGCTCTCCTTTCTCTGGTCTGATTGTATTGTCCGGTTAGTTTAACTTTAACCCTTTTCTATCGAAAAATGAACAAATCGATCTTGAAGGAGAGTCTTAAGCAGGTGTTGTTTCTTACGTTTGATGGAGGTCTAGGGAGGAAACGTTAACAACTAATATAAAGATATAATATACATACGAGCAAATAAATACGCCCATCCCCCCTTAACACTATTAGCTGCAACGCCTTGGGGGTTATTATGGTATTTTGTTTAATTATTATTGAGGGTTTTAATTGTTTTAGCCATTTTTGAACAATGTGTTTTTAGTTTACCCCGAGACTTAGAAACACGCCTCTCCAGGCCCCCTCCAAACTAAAAAAACGGCCCCCAGATCCCATTCAAGCTAAATATGTACATTTTTCGGTAAAAAATTTCCCGGCCAAAGGCCGGTTTCTTCCAAATTGCAGGCTCGCTTTCGCTCGCCCAGGAAAAATTGACACCTTATTGGGTTGAAGCCTCTTATATTCGCCAAACTAATGAGGTGAAACGTCTTAAAAATCTACAAACTAATGGAGTAAAACAGGGAGGATCTAAATTGGCCCGCCCTGCAATGTATAGATATATAGGCTCGTGGCTGTTTGGGTTGGGACTATTTAAGGGGAGATTTGAATTTATTTATTCATATAATTATGTATCTATAATTTTTCTCTTAAATTCAGTTTCCTCTCTAGACCTCCATCAAGCTTAAATACAATACAAATAAGACCCCCCTTCGAGTTAAATGTATGCCTTTTCCGGTAGAATTGCAGGTTCGCTATCGCTCGCCAGGAAAATTGATCTCTATATTTTGTTTTGCTATGTGGATGAGAGAGACAAAAGGCAAAATTGCCTGTGACGAGTGCCTCCCTCAGAGTTGAAAGAGTGACAGGGCCAAAATCAAGGAATGTTTGAGCCAAAATGTCTGGACACCCGGAATTTGAAGCAATTTATGTCATATTTGAGGGAAAGATGGATTCAGGGAGAGAGTTCCAGAGCTCAGCTGTTGAATAGAAGAAACATTGGGAGTATCATTTCACTCTTGGGTTGGAGAGTTGCACATAGTAGGGGTGGGATTGTGGTGCAAGACGGGTACTATGTATCCTACGTAAACGAGGTGGTATACACTGAGAGAGCTTTGAGGAACACTGATTATTGTAATAGCGATATAATAGTGAGATAGATGCAACATTGTGGCGAAGAGAGAGAGATTGCAGAGAATCGGTGAGTGGACGGCAGTTAATGATACGAAAAGCTTTCTTTTCTACTTTGTCTATAAGTGCTGTGTGAGTGAATCTTACCCACACATGGGAACAATATTCAATAGAAGGACGCACTGTGCACAGAGGAAGAAGCTGGGTGTGCTCAACCGTTTCAAGGTTGAGGCGGTTGAACACACCCAGGAGGAGGTCCGCGCCCCCCCCCCCCCCCCCCCCCCACACACACCCACACACATTAACCCTTGAGTACTATATATAACGCATTTTGACCGCTTTTTGGCTATTATTAGACGATTTTATTTAGATTAGGAAGGGTATATGGAAGTGCGAGGGTTAATTGCGATAGTCTTTACCCTATTAACTCCCACAGATCCGTCATGAGGTGCATATACACTCGTCTAAAGATAGCCAGAATAAACCGGTAAATCGCGTCATAATCCTCAAGGGGTTAGGAGCATGGCCGCTTTGAACCCGCTTGACCTGACTGATGGTAGATGAATTTAGGCAACTTAAATACTTTGAATATTGTCCATATAAGATGCCAGACCAGTGTTGAGGACAAATGTTGAGGGAAAAAGCGTTCGTGTGATACCGGCTTTAATGAGGGTGGCCATACACAGAAAGTCCCCAAGTGGACCTATCGCCTGTAAGTGGGACAACCAATGTGTGTGGGTGTGTGGGTGGGTGTGGGTGTGGTGTGTGTGTGTGTGTGTGTGTGTGTGTGTGTGTGTGTGTGTGTGTGTGTGTGGTGTGGGTGGGGGGATGGGTGTGGGTGGGTGTGTGTGGGGGGTGTGTGTGGTGTGGTGTGGTGTGGTGTGGTGTGGTGTGGTGTGGTGTGGTGTGGTGTGGTGTGGTGTGGTGTGGTGTGGGTGGGGGGATGGGTGTGGGTGGGGGGGTGGGTGTGGTGTGTGTGGGGGGTGTGTGTGGTGTGGTGTGGTGTGGTGTGTGTGTGGTGTGGTGTGGTGTGGTGTGTGTGTGTGTGTGTGTGTGTGTGTGTGTGAGTCGAGTATTACGTATGCATGTGTTTTCCCCTGTGTACGTGCTCCTCCAAGTATACAGTTCTTTTTATAACCATGATGCCTCTATGTTTACTTTCTGTCTATTTCATTCGTACCTCAGCGTGAATATTTTGAGGTGTGTACAGTCGCGCTAATAAGTGATGTCTCAGCACCAAGTATGTGTTGATCAATAGTTGGTATCAGCAACATCTGAGCTTCATTTCTTCATATCGAGTGAAATATACAAACATATTCCAACACTTACCCACCCTATTCAACATCGGACAGACATTAATACAGCACAGAGCAAGCCAAACGTAATGACAGCTGGGCCATGACTTATTAGCGCGACTGTACATTTACTGGTTGTATCGCGCGATCACTGTGCATATTGATGTACATTATGTGTGTGCGTTCCTGGTCTATCTGGGCTATTGGAAGTTGATACTGCATGCAATTAATGTTATGGTCATATATTTTGTAGCTAATTCTTTGTATGTCTATCTAGTTTTCTGAATCTCTGTCTCACTTTGATATATATATATATATATATATATATATATATATATATAATACTGTATATATATTCGTATTAGCGCCCTCGGAATGTTAATATTAATACCAGTAAATCCATATACGATAGGTTCATATGTTTTATTGTTACAAATTTGGAAACAGTGATACTGCCCTCTATTAAAACATCAAGAACTGATCAAGAAAATATCTAGAATAATTAGTAAGCTCGATTATTTGCAAGTTTAATCCTTATGTTCCTTCCGTTTATAGTGACGTATCCATAAAAACAAATGTACACACAAGGAAGCATCGGTAAACTACACTATACATACACGCACACTTACGTACACATTGAGGTATCTAAGTTACTCTTACTCACACGCTCTCTCTCACTTTCCTTCTCTCTCTCACTCACACACACACATACTCACTCACTCACACTCTCTCTCTCACACACACACACGCTCATTCACTCACTCACACTCTCTCTTTCCTTCTCTCTATTACTATCTCTCTCTCTCTCACACACACACGCTCGTTCACTCACTCACACTCTCTCTCTCTTTCCTTCTCTCTCACACACACACACATACACTCACTCACTCACACTCTCTCTCTCTTTCCTTCTCTTTATTACTATCTCTCTCTCTCACACACACACACGCTCATTCACTCACTCACACTCTCTCTCTCACTTTCCTTCTCTCTCACTCACACACACACATACACTTACTCACTCACACTCTCTCTCTCTCTCACACACACACACATACACACCCACTCTCTCTCTCTTTCCTTCTCTATCTTACTCTCTCACTCACACACACAAACACACGCACACATATACTCACTCCCACTCTCTCTCTTTCCTTCTCTTTCTTACTCTCTCTCACTCACTCACACACACACACACTTACTCACTCACTCACACTCTCTCTCTTTCCTTCTCTTTCTTACTCTCTCACACACACACACACACACTCACTCACTCACACTCTCTCTCTCTCTCTTGCTTACTCTCTCACTCACACACACACACACACACACACATATACACTCACTCATTCACACTCTCTCTCTCTCTTTCATTCTCTTGCTTACTCTCCACTCACACACACACACACACACATGCTCATTCACTCACTCACACACTCTCTCTCTCTCTTTCCTTCTCTTGCATACTCTCTCACTTACACACACACACGCGCTCATACACTCACCCTCTCTCTCTCTTCCTTATCTTTCTCACTCTCTCTCACTCACTCACTCACACACACACACTTTCACTCTCTCACTTTCAACTATTTCCTGGCGACCCATGTCTTCTTCGCGTGTCTCTCTCACTTTGATCAGATATTCCTTTCTCCGTTCCCACCACAGACAGACAGACAGACAGACTGGGTGAGTGAATGAGTGTGTGTGTTTGTGTGTGTGTGTGTGTGTGTGTGTGTGTGTGTGTGTGTGTGTGTGTGTGTGTGTGTGTGTGTGAGTGAGAGAGTAAGAAA
>CM064491.1:12995331-13007831 GCA_032716605.1 Paralithodes platypus | reverse complement strand
TAATACAGTATGCATTTGTCCTTGTGCATTTATTTGTGGCCACGCTGGTAGGCCTATACATTTACTGTCGGTATAGGTAAATATTTGGGTCGGCGTGTGTACATTTTCTATTAAGGGGAGATCTCCACTTGAGGGATTTTTTTTCTGGACCCCTTTCTCCCTCATGTTTAGCCCCATTGGTTTTGAGATTGTAAGACCTTCGCCCTAGTAGTTTGGATATTTTAAGACATTTTGCCCCATTTCTGTCAATTTTAAGACCTTTCGTGCCGTTAAGGTGTCGATTTTTTCCTGGCGAGCGATAGCGAGCCTGTAATTTAAGAGCAACCGGCCTCCGGCCGGGACATTTTTCTACCGAAAAATGTACAAATTTATTTTGAAAGGGGGTCTAGGGGGTTTAATTTTAAGCTTGATGAAAAAGTAGGGAACAAACTAAATACCTCCCCTTAATGTACGTTACTGGCCAATGTACGTGTTTGTCCGTGTGTTTTACTGTGAGTTTGTGTGTATGTGGTTGTGTGTGTGTTTGTATACTTGAGTGTGTGTGTGTGTGTGTGTAGGTGTATGTGGTTGTGTGTGTGTGTTTGTATACTTGAGTGTGGGTGTGTGTATGTGGTTGTGTGTGTGTTTGTATACTTGAGTGTGTGTAGGTGTGTGTGTGGATATTTGTGTGAGTGTGTGTGTGTGTGTGTATTTATGTCTCTGTATGTACATCCGGCCGAAGGCCAGGTCCTCTTAAAATTGCAGGCACGCTTTCGCTCGCCAGGAAATAATCGACACCTAAATGGCACGAATGGTCTTAAAATTGACAACAAAATGGGGCGAAAGGTGTTAAAATCGCTAAACTAATGGGCCGAACGTCTTATAATCTCAAAACTAATGGGGCTAAACATTAGGGAGAAGGGGATCCAGAAAAACGGTCTTCCTCCCCTTAACCTCCATAACCCACACACAAGGAGAATAATCGAGCTAATATACTTCGACCATTTTGGGAAGGGTCAGGCAGGGAAGAGGTTTGGAAATGTACAGCCCATTTGTTCTACCCCTTTTTAAGTTACATAGGTTAGGGTTCACAATTGCTGGACTACCTTTTTGGAACAAAGTATAGCCATTTTTTATTTTTTTATGAGCGACCTTAACCCCTTCAGACTCATATGACGCAGAGGTTCCCAGATTGAGTTCTCTCACTCTTATAATTACCTCTCCAAAATTAGTTTTCTGCCCACAGCTAACTCAAAGACAACTGCAGAGGTTGAAGTAACCAAACTAAAGGTTTGTAAATACCCCTGATGGTAATAAAGGCTTTGAAGTATCCCTAATAGGCTCAAAATTGCGTCATATGTCGGAGAGGGTTAACATGCACCTATTTTCCCTGCATGTAAGTGTCCACGTGTGTGTGTGTGTGTGTGTTGGTGTCCGTGTGTGTGCCATGTGTGTGTGTGTGTCTGTCTGTGTGTGCCATGTATGTCCCAGGAGTTTAGACGATCGTATTGCAGTTGATTATAAACATGTTATCGCGCGGTGAAATATTCCGAAATGTTATCGGGCCTATGTCTATTTTCTTCATATACAGTATGTAAGTGTGTGTGTGAGTGTGTGTGTCCGTGTCCGTGTGTGTGTGTGTGTGTGTGTGTGTGTGTGTGTGTGTGTGTGTGTGTGTGTGTGTGTGTGTGTGTGTGTGTGTGTGTGTTCCCGTCTATGTACACTTTACCCTCAAGCGTATTTATTTTCCCGAATATGCACCATCCACTCTCCGAAATGTGTATGTATGTATGTATGTGTACCGGTATGTATGCGTCCCATGTACGTAATCTTCTTGGTCAGTACTTGTCAATATCTATATATCTTGTATATAGGTCTTGGTACTTGTACACCTAAAATATTAAGGGAGCCCACCTCGCTTGTGTTCTCTTTCTCTCCCTCTCTCTTTGGCTGTTATCCATTCGGCACCATTCAGCCTACTGTTTTAAGACGTTTACTCCCATCCAGGTGTCAATATTTTCCTGGCGAGCGGTAGCGAGCCAGTATATATACATTTTCGTTTTGACAGCAAGCTAAATTTGTACATTTTTCGATAGAAAAATTTCTCCGGCGAAGCTGGATTTCTCCATACAATGCTGGCTCGCTATCTCTCGCCAGGAAGAAAGCGACACCTGGATGGGGATAAACGTCTTAAAACAGTTGGATGAATGGGGCCGAATGTATACAAGCCAGGGAAAGAGAGAAAAGGAGAGAAAGAAAAAAAAATACGGTGACCCCCCCTTAATTCGATTTGCATAGCCAATAATTCGTGTGCCTGACTAATTCTAGATAGCCACGCAGTTCTGTCTATAAATTCTGACTTAAGTGCCTATAACAATGTAGACCCTCAAAAACTGACTATAAAAGATCTCGACCAAATTAATCAACCGTGGGAATTATTAATGTAGCTCGTGTACATTTGCCGAGAACGTATTACGGGCCTAATGTGTGTGTGTGTGTGTGTGTGTATGTGTGTGTGTGTGTGTGTGTGTGTGTGTGTTACTGTGAGTGTTTTTCTTTGTTAATGATTGTGTATGTTGTGTTAATGTGTGTGTCGTGTTTGGTATAGTGTGTGTATTTACTTGTATATGTGCGTTTACGAATGTGCGTGTTTTTTTTATTTTTTATATGTGGATGAGGGAGACAAAAGGCAAAACTGCCTGTGACGAGTGCCTCCCCCAGAGTTAAAAGAGTGACAGGGCCAAAATCAAGGAACATTCGAGCCAAAATGTCTGGACACACGGAGTTTGAAACAATTTAAGTCATAGGATGAGGGAAAGATGGATTCAGGGAGAGAATTCCAGAGCTCAGCTGTTGAATAGAAGAATGATTCGGAGTAACGTTTCACTCTTGAGTTGAAGAGTTGTACAGAGTAGGGGTGGGATTGTGTTGCAAGACGAGAGGAGGTGGTATGCACTGAGAGAGCTTGTTTACCGCGTTTACCATATAATTCTCCCCCGGGTTTTTTGTGACGTGTAGTTGACAAGGTCGTAATTATTTAGGGGTAGGTCCAACAACAACACCACCGCCGCCGCTGGAAACTTTACTTAACTAATGGAGGAGGGAGGTTGAAGGGTGTGTGTGTGTGTGTGTGTGTATTTCTTAGTGTGTGTGTGTTATTATGTGTGTTTGTTAGTGAGTGTGTGTGTGTGTGTGCATGTGTGTTTGTTGTTAGTGTGTGTGTGTGTGTTACTGTGAGTGTTTTTCTTTGTTAATGATTGTGTATGTGTCAATATGTGTGTCGTGTTTGGTATAGCGTGTGTATTTACTTGTATATGTGCGTTTGCGAATGTGCATGTTTTAGTAGTGTGTGTGCGTAATTGCTAGTGTAAGTGTGTGTGTGTGTGTGTGTGTGTGTGTGTGTGTGTGTGTGTGTGTGTGTGTGTGTGTGTGTGTCTGTGTGTGTGTGTGCGTGCGCGAGTTTGTTAGTGTGTCAGTGTACATGTGTGTGCGTGTTTGTGTGTAATTTATGCCTAGGCCGAACACCAGCACGAGTAACCTACTGTCATATATTCTAGGCCTAAATACTGGAATGGGAAGTGTGTTTGGTGTGTGTCTGCTAGTGTGTGTGCTTGTTAGTGTGTGTGTGCTTGTTAGTGTGTGTGTGCTTGTTAGTGTGTGTGTGTTTGTATATGCGTTTGTGTGTGCGTTTGTGAGGGTGTAATATATAACTAAAGTCGGTTTTATTTTAGCTGACGGTAAATTGAATCCCTTAACAACTAATATCTCTATAGCTAATGCAAAAATATGGAACCACTGTCTTTACGTCATATTAAGGCTAAGTTTTCATAAATAACATATCTCGCTACAAAATATTCAAAATACCTTGGGGTTAGGGGCCCTGCACTGGTTGGTTGCAGTGGATAAAATATACTTCCTCCCCCTGCGTGTGTAAGAGACTAAATGGGACACGTAGACAGGACTTGTTAGCATTGGCAGGCAACCTCGTCTAGGGAAAGGAAAACCCCGAACAACAAACCCCCGCATGGACTCCAGTGACCATGAGTAAGAGCCAGCTTGTTTGGGGTATGGCTTGCGACCCGACCCTGCAAAAACAAAGCCGCTACCAATTATAATTTAGGAAAAGGGACTGGGATTCATAGTAAACACTACTGGGCCAGAAACTCTGGAGAGTCCAATGTCAGGCATGCCCGGCTCGGCTGGTGGGACCGGTCCTACTGCTCCTGCCAGTCGAGCCGGGGAGCCAGTTGTGACGAGTGCAGGGCATAGCCCTTGGGACTTCTGCACTCTGAATGGCGGCGGAACCCCCAGAAAACCTCCTGACTTGTGAGTGGTCGTGGCAGATCAGATGAATCACAAACCCAAAGACATGCTTTTGGTCTTAACTTTCTGAGGGGTCTCCGGGTTGGAGCCTGGAACATATCAACCCTCTCGGATGATGACCGACTACCTCCTTTATGTGGGGAGCTGTGGAAGCTGGGGGTCGACAAAGCGGCCCTCTCTAAGGTTAGGTGGCCTGACAATGGTGAGATCAGCTGCGATGGCTACACATAATACTGGTCTGGCTCTGGCAAAGGTGCTTGCCAAAGGGGGGTGGCTGTTGCGATCTCTTCCGACCTGGATTCCACAGTTATGGGGGTTACACCTGTTGATGAGCGTATGCTACTAGTGAGGATGAAGTATTTGATGGGCTTCATTTCTCTTGTTGGAGGGTATGCTCTTACTTGGTATTCTACACCAAGCTCGACTCGTATTGTTGAATAGTGCCAACATGGGACACACTCATTGTCCTTGGGGACTTCAATGCAGTTACTGATTCCTATAGAGCTGGCTTACAGGTATGTGTTGGTACGTATGGCTCTGGTACCAGGAATATCAACAGTTCTCTCTTCCTCAACTTGCAAGATCCAGGAAGTTAAGGATTGCGGGGCCCTGGTTTCAGAGACCAGATCCACACTGCTGAACTTGGTACTCCAATGCTGGTACTGTGACCAAGGAAATTGATCACAAACTCGTAAGCACTCGTTGGAGTGTCCTGCACAACTGCAGGGTATTTACGAGTGCTGAGTTATTTGCTACCGACCACAGGCTTGATGTTTGCTACACTGAAGCTACGACTCAAAACCAGAAAAATATCAAAATGTTATCCCCCAGGGTTTCATAGGCTTTCATAGTTTGAGAGGCTCAATGATAAGGAGTGTGCAACGAAGTATGACCCTAAATGATCAAGATAGTGACATGGCAATTTAATACCAGCTATAAAATACCAGACTCTAGCCCCAACACCAGAACCAGTAGCCTGCACCCAAATACTCTCCACTTACACACTAGATCCGGGGTTTAGAGGGAGAGATTAATGAAACAAATGTCCACCTGTATACTTTGTCAACCGGTTAAAGCTGAACACGACACCCAACAACAAAATCCATTTTTGTCTATGTCTATACTCAATCATTTACTTATTATTAGTAGTATTATTAGTAGTATAATTAGTAGAGGTAGTAGTAGTAGTTGTTGTTGTAGCATATTATTTATTAGTATGTATTATTTGTTTAAGTTTTATCATTATTTTGTTCATATATATTATTTTTATTATTTTGTTTATTTATGCATTTATTAATTTATGTTTTTATGTGGACTAATACATAATGTACGTAACAGAAACTGTCGTATATTACTACTATTGAACACCGTATTAAATATTACAACATACATACATAAGTCGTATTTTACATTTAACCCTTTCAGTACCAGTGTCATCCTCTCAATTATATTCTGGCAATGATTAGACGACGTTATTAAGCTTAGGAAGGACCTCTAGCAATTATAAGGCTTCAAACTATCTCAACCAACCCATTAAACTACCACAGATCCTTCCTAAGCTGTACAAAATCCTCTAAACATAGCCAGAATATAATAAAACACACGTCGCTGGTACTCAAAGGGTTAAGGGGAGGTTTTTAGTTTGTTTCCTACTCCTCCAGCAATCTTAAAAGTTTACCCCTTTGACCCCCTTTCAGGATAAATTTGTACATTTTTCGGTAGAAAAATTTCCCGGCCAAAGGCCGGTTACTCTTAAATTACAGGCTCGCTATCGCTCGCCAGGATAAAATCGACACCTAAATGGCACGAAAGGTCTTAAAATTGACAGAATGGGGCGGAAATTCTTAAAATCACCAAACTAATGGGGCAAACGTCTTAAAATCTCAAAAGCAATGGGGCTAGACATGAGGGAGAAAGGGGTCAAGAAAAAAATCCCTCAAGTGGAAATCTCCCCTTAAACAACAATATTAAACCAGTAAAGGACGATTATTATTATTGACAGTTTGTTATGATTGTGATTATTATTATTACTCTATTACAGATATCTGGCAATAATGACGCCTGCCATCTGACCGTGAATAGTAATATATATGATAAATGTGGATATATCAAATTATTAGTTACGAGGCACTAGATATTGTAAATAGTAATATATATATATGATAAATGTGGATATATCAAATTATTAGTTACGAGGCACCAGATATTGTAAATAGTAATATATATGATAAATGTGGATATATCAAATTATTAGTTACGAGGCACTAGATATTTACGAGATATATTCAATTGTTATTTCGATTTACTTCTACGTGCAGTCGTGGTTTGAAATATTTAACTCTTTCAGCACCATGACGTCTTTATACTTTAGACTAAAGTTGAGACACTGAGCAATAATTGAGGGTAAATCTCGGGATCAAACATGTGTACAAAGGGAATGTTTCATACTATTTCACCAGCGTGTCGGAATTATTCAGTAATATGTTCACCATCTTTCACTGAAGGCGATTGTACTAATATTGTGAACAACAAAAGCCAAGTTCCGATAACGTGCACAAGCGGAAACATAACCTAATATTAAATTGAGTACCAGCGACGTGTTACATTTTATTCTAGCTAAATTTAGACAATAGTGTGCAGCTTAGGAAGGATCTGGTGTAGTTAAAAGGGTTGGAGGAGATAGTTGGAAGCCTTATTTTGGCTAGAGGTCCTTCCTAAGCTGAATAAAATCGTATAATAGTTGCCAAAATATGATGAAAAGGACGTCCCTGGTACTGAACTGGCATAAACCAGATCAGAAAATAGGGAGAGTAAAGCCTGGTTCACACATGCCAGAGTCCGAGCATGAGTGTCCACGAGTCCACTGTCATGGACACTTGGGGAAAAATGAGCCCGAGTGTGCAAAAATCCACGTGTGTACACGAGTATCCATGAGTCATGAAGAGTAGCCACAAGTATACGGCGAGTGCACTCGTGGACACTCGCGGTCCTGCATGAGTCACTACGAGTGTGCTGCGAGTGTACTGAGAGTGGGGAAAAATTTGAATTATAACGGTCATTTTCGGATCACGAGTAGTTACGAGTCACTACAAGTATTCACGAGTCACCATATGTCTTATCACTTGTTATGCACGAGGAATTATGTCTTTCAGTATTTCTGCATATTATTCTGGTTATCATTAGACGATTATATGCAACTTTGGAAGAATATCTAAGAACCAAGGTGGTAAAACCTATCTAAAGTAAAGCCGGTATCACACGAGAGCTTTTATACTCAACATTCGATGATCAACATTTTTCTGGTAACATTTATGGGATATATTGCACTGGTATCGGAAACTAAACTGATGATAGAAGAATTTAGAAAACCGAAATGTTTTGTATGTTGACCTTATAAGCTGCCAGACCAGTGTTGAGGATAAATGTTGAGGGAAAAAGCGTTCGTGCGATACCGGCTTAACTCTAGATCCTACAAGCTCTTCCTAAGCTCAATAAAATTGCCTAATAATAGCCAAAATAAAATGCTAAAACACTTAATACTTCTCAAGGGGTTAAAAAATCAATATACTGCATAATGTTTGTTTTTCTCACAACATTCTCTCTCTCTCTCTCTCTCTCTTCTTCTTCTTTTCTATCCTTTCCTTCAACTTTCCTTTTCTATCGGATATGACATCTCCACTAGAATTAAGTCCTGACCACCTCGTTTGGATCGTAAGGTCTGTGTGGCTAGTGTATCTATGTAAATCTATGTTTTTTTTTGGGTTTTTTTTGTGACTAGCATGTAATCCCGTCAATAAGCCAACCATTGATCACAGTACCGCTCAGCCTCTTGTAATGGGGGTGATTAAGCCTGATGGCTAGTACAGTGACTCGCCATTATGTAGGTAATTGTGTGTGTGTGTGTGTGTGTGTGTGTGTGTGTGTGTGTGTGATAGCTAGTACAGTGACTCGCCATTATGTAGGTAATTGTGTGTGTGTGTGTGTGTGTGTGTGTGTGTGTGTGTGTGATAGCTAGTACAGTGACTCGCCATTATGTAGGTAATTGTGTGTGTGTGTGTGTGTGTGTGTGTGTGTGTGTGTGTGTGTGTGTGTGTGTGTGTGTGATAGCTAGTACAGTGACTCGCCATTATGTAGATAATTGTGTGTGTGTGTGTGTGTGTGTGTGTGTGTGTGTGTGATAGCTAGTACAGTGACTCGCCATTATGTAGGTAATTGTGTGTGTGTGTGTGTGTGTGTGTGTGTGTGTGTGTGTGTGTGTGTGTGTGTGTGTGTGTGTGATAGCTAGTACAGTGACTCGCCATTATGTAGATAATTGTGTGTGTGTGTGTGTGTGTGTGTGTGTGTGTGTGTGTGTGTGTGATAGCTAGTACAGTGACTCGCCATTATGTAGGTAATTGTGTGTGTGTGTGTGTGTGTGTGTGTGTGTGTGTGTGTGTGTGTGATAGCTAGTACAGTGACTCGCCATTATGTAGATAATTGTGTGTGTGTGTGTGTGTGTGTGTGTGTGTGATAGCTAGTACAGTGACTCGCCATTATGTAGGTAATTGTGTGTGTGTGTGTGTGTGTGTGTGTGTGTGTGTGTGTGTGTGTGTGTGTGTGTGTGTGATAGCTAGTACAGTGACTCGCCATTATGTAGATAATTGTGTGTGTGTGTGTGTGTGTGTGTGTGTGTGTGTGTGTGTGATAGCTAGTACAGTGACTCGCCATTATGTAGATATTGTGTGTGTGTGTGTGTGTGTGTGTGTGTGTGTGTGTGTGTGTGATAGCTAGTACAGTGACTCGCCATTATGTAGATAATTGTGTGTGTGTGTGTGTGTGTGTGTGTGTGTGTGTGTGTGTGTGATAGCTAGTACAGTGACTCGCCATTATGTAGATAATTGTGTGTGTGTGTGTGTGTGTGTGTGTGTGATAGCTATTACAGTGACTCACCATTATGTAGGTAATTGTGTGTGTGTGTGTGTGTGTGATAGCTATTACGATACTCGCCACTATATATATATATATATATATATATATATATATATATATAGAGAGAGAGAGAGAGAGAGAGAGAGAGAGAGAGAGAGAGAGAGAGAGAAAGAGAGAGAGACAGAGACAGAGAGAGAGAGAGAGAGAGAGAGAGAGAGGAGAAAAAAAAGAGACAAAACAAAAACAAAATATCCATCAATTCATCCATCAACCTATTTACTAATCTACTATTTTATCCAAGGCGTATACATCTATCAAGCCATAAATCTATCCACCAAACAAAACATCGCCTCACAATTTATCAACAGGGTATATATCACCATCACAAAATCGTGTAAAAATCAGTGTAAAAAAACCATAGTACGTTAAGGGGGCCACCGGCTTTTTTGTTGTATCTTTCTCTCTTTTTCTCTCTTGCTCTGGCTTGTATCCATTCGGCCCCATTCAGCCAACTGTTTTAAGACGTTTATCCCCATCCAGGTGTCGATTTCTTCCTGGCGAGCGATAGCGAGCCAGGATTGTACGGAGAAACCCGGCTTCGCCGGAAAAAAAAATCTACCGAAAAGTGTACAAATTTAGTTTGCTGTCAAAACAAAAATATATAGATGGTGGAAAATATTGACACCTGGATGGGGGTAAACGTCTTAAAAAGTAGGCTGAATGGGGCCAAATGGATACAAGACAAAGAGAGAAAGAGAAAAAAACCCTAGTATGTTTAACATGCCTTGATAGTCAACTCCACTACCAATAAACACGCTGACGAGAGAGAGAGAGAGAGAGAGAGAGAGAGAGAGAGAGAGAGAGAGAGAGAGAGAGAGAGAGAGAGAGAGAGAGAGAGAGAGAGAGAGAGAGAGAGAGAGAGAAGGGGGAGGGGGGGGTTTGGTGGGATATGGGAGTTTGTTTGGGTTTGTTAGTGTGTGTGTGTGTGGTATGCGGTTTGTTTGTGTGTGTGTGTGTGTTGGTGTGTGGTACGGGTGTTTGTTTGGGTTTGTTAGTGTGGGTATGTGTGTGTGTGTGTGTGTGTGTGTGTGTGTGTGTGTGTGTGTGTGTGTGTGTGTGTGTGTGAGAGAGAGAGGGTCGTTGTTTGTGTCTGTTAGTGAGTGTGTATGTATGAGTGTAAATATGTGTTAGTGTGTGTCCTTCTGTGTAATTGTTTGTATTGTGTTTTAATATTTTAACTGTACCTCCAGACACATAACAAGCTTGTAATTTTAAGAGGAACCGAAAATGTAAACAAAAGTCTTTAAGAGGGTCAAGAGGGTGTTAATTATTGATATATTGTGTAAGCTTGATGGATGTCTAGCGATAAAACTGAAAAAGTATATGAATAAATAAATGTATGGACCGAAAAATAACCACTACCCCCCTAAAAAAAACACACACACACAAAAAAAACCCCGTTCCTGTCAGCCAATAAACACGCTAACGAGGGGTGAAGCGGGTGAATGAGGAGGAGGGTGATAGAGTCAGGCACCCAACCCCCAAACCCTCCACTTATGTAATGAAAGGAGTTAGTTAAGGGGAGACAGATTTTTTTATTTTATTTATTAATTAATGTATTCCTTTATTTTATTTTATTTTTTCTCGCTAGACCTCCATCAAGCTTAGAAAAAAAAACGTAGACCCCCTTCAAGATAAATTTGTACATTTTTCGGCAGAAAAATGTCCCGGTCGAAGGCCTGTTCCTCATAAAAATTTCAGGCTCGCTCCGCTCGCCAGGAAAAAATCGACACCTAAATGGCACGAAAGGTCTTTAAAATTGACAATGAAATCGGGCGAAAGGTCTTAAAATCGACAAACTAATGGGCCGAACGTCTTATAATCTCTAAACAAATGGGGCTAAACACGAGGGAGGAAGGGGACCAGAAAAACGACCCATCTCCTCTTAACCTCAACAGTCCATCAGCCTCACCTTAAAATAGTACTTCACATGCTTTGAAACCAGAAGACTTTAAGGGAAGATTTCTAGTTTCTTCGCTAGACCTCCATCAAGCTTAAAATTACACCCCCTAGACCCCCTTTCGAGATAAATTTGTACTTTTTCAGTAGGAAGCCTGTTAATTGCTGGAGGCCCTTTTCAAACTCATTAAAATCGTCCAATAGTAGCCACAACAAAGCGTAAAAGACGTCACCGGTACAGAAGGGGTTAAGTAAGAAGAATGGAAGAAAATAAATGTCGGCAAAAACAGATCACAGAAATAATGTAGTTTGAAGCACAGAGACGAGAGGAGAGAGACCGAGGAGAGACGGATGAGAGCGGGGGAGAGAGAGAGGAGAGAGAGATGGAGAGAGAGAGAGAGAGAGAGATAGATATAGATATATATATATATTGAGTATTGTTCACATGTGTGGGGAGGTTTCCTCTCACACCGACTCTCCTAGACAAAGTTGAAAGGTAAGGCCTTTCGTATCATTAACTCCCGTCCACTCACCAACGTTCTGCAATCTCTCTCTCCTCCGCCCCCGCAATGTTGCATCTCTCTCGCTATTTCTATCGCTACTATAATAATCAGTGTTCCTCAGAGCTTTCCCAGTGCATACCACCTCCTTTACGTAGGGCACGTGGTACCCCGTCTCCTGAACTCAATCCCACCCCTACTCTGTGCAAACCTCTCCAAACCAAGAGTGAAACGTTAACTCCCTCAAACTTTCTTCTACTCAACAGCTGAGCTCTGGAACTCTCTCCCAGAATCAGTCTTTCACTCTTCCTATGACTTAAATTGCTTCAACACTCCGTGTGTACAAGGCATTTTGGCTCTCGAACGTCCTTGAAGATTTGGCCCTGTCACTCTTTCAAACTATGGGGGAGGCCACTAGATATAGGACAGTTATGCCTTTTGCCTCCCTCAATCACATAGAAAAAAAAAAAAAAAAAAAAAAAAAAAAATACAAATTATATATATTGATTACATTGCGAGTTCATGGCCCAGTGACACTCCATATTCCTGTTACGCGACCAATGATATAATTTTCCTTGTGTTCGTAATTGATGGCACAGACAGGAAGCTGCATTATATGTTTTCTATTACAATATGGAAATGAAAGAATGAAATTAGTACACAAGTCTGAAATTAGAATGGTTCCAATTACCTGTTAATACCCCGCCAAACAATAAGATAAACGTTATAACATTAAAGGAAGGCACATACAAAACTTCTCACTAAAACTCTTAACCTACTCTCTCTCTCTCTCTCTCTCCTCTCTCCTTATATAACCTTCTATCCAACCAT
>CM064491.1:12902378-12995231 GCA_032716605.1 Paralithodes platypus | reverse complement strand
GGTGGGATATGGGAGTTTGTTTGGGTTTGTTAGTGTGTGTGTGTGTGGTATGCGGTTTGTTTGTGTGTGTGTGTGTGTTGGTGTGTGGTACGGGTGTTTGTTTGGGTTTGTTAGTGTGGGTATGTGTGTGTGTGTGTGTGTGTGTGTGTGTGTGTGTGTGTGTGTGTGTGTGTGTGAGAGAGAGAGGGTCGTTGTTTGTGTCTGTTAGTGAGTGTGTATGTATGAGTGTAAATATGTGTTAGTGTGTGTCCTTCTGTGTAATTGTTTGTATTGTGTTTTAATATTTTAACTGTACCTCCAGACACATAACAAGCTTGTAATTTTAAGAGGAACCGAAAATGTAAACAAAAGTCTTTAAGAGGGTCAAGAGGGTGTTAATTATTGATATATTGTGTAAGCTTGATGGATGTCTAGCGATAAAACTGAAAAAGTATATGAATAAATAAATGTATGGACCGAAAAATAACCACTACCCCCCTAAAAAAAACACACACACACAAAAAAAACCCCGTTCCTGTCAGCCAATAAACACGCTAACGAGGGGTGAAGCGGGTGAATGAGGAGGAGGGTGATAGAGTCAGGCACCCAACCCCCAAACCCTCCACTTATGTAATGAAAGGAGTTAGTTAAGGGGAGACAGATTTTTTTATTTTATTTATTAATTAATGTATTCCTTTATTTTATTTTATTTTTTCTCGCTAGACCTCCATCAAGCTTAGAAAAAAAAACGTAGACCCCCTTCAAGATAAATTTGTACATTCTTCGGTAGAAAAATGTCCCGGCCGAAGGCCGGTTCCTCTTAACATTTCAGGCTCGCTATCGCTCGCCAGGAAATAATCGACACCTAAATGGCACGAAAGGTCTTTAAAATTGACAATGAAATCGGGCGAAAGGTCTTAAAATCGACAAACTAATGGGCCGAACGTCTTATAATCTCTAAACAAATGGGGCTAAACACGAGGGAGGAAGGGGACCAGAAAAACGACCCATCTCCTCTTAACCTCAACAGTCCATCAGCCTCACCTTAAAATAGTACTTCACATGCTTTGAAACCAGAAGACTTTAAGGGAAGATTTCTAGTTTCTTCGCTAGACCTCCATCAAGCTTAAAATTACACCCCCTAGACCCCCTTTCGAGATAAATTTGTACTTTTTCAGTAGGAAGCCTGTTAATTGCTGGAGGCCCTTTTCAAACTCATTAAAATCGTCCAATAGTAGCCACAACAAAGCGTAAAAGACGTCACCGGTACAGAAGGGGTTAAGTAAGAAGAATGGAAGAAAATAAATGTCGGCAAAAACAGATCACAGAAATAATGTAGTTTGAAGCACAGAGAGAGAGAGAGAGAGAGAGAGAGAGAGAGAGAGAGAGAGAGAGAGAGAGAGAGAGAGAGAGAGAGAGAGAGAGAGATAGATAGATATATATATATATATTGAGTATTGTTCACATGTGTGGGGAGGTTCCTCTCACACCGCTCTCCTAGACAAAGTTGAAAGGAAGGCCTTTCGTATCATTAACTCCCGTCCACTCACCAACTCTCTGCAATCTCTCTCTCTCCGCCGCAATGTTGCATCTCTCTCGCTATTCTATCGCTACTATAATAATCAGTGTTCCTCAGAGCTATCCCAGTGCATACCACCTCCTTTACGTAGGGCACGTGGTACCCGTCTTGCAACTCAATCCCACCCCTACTCTGTGCAAACTCTCCAAACCCAAGAGTGAAACGTTACTCTCAAACTTTCTTCTACTCAACAGCTGAGCTCTGGAACTCTCTCCCAGAATCAGTCTTTCCCTCTTCCTATGACTTAAATTGCTTCAAACTCCGTGTGTCCAGGCATTTTGGCTCGAACGTCCCTTGATTTTGGCCCTGTCACTCTTTCAACTATGGGGGAGGCACTCGCTATAGGCAGTTATGCCTTTTGCCTCCCTCAATCACATAGAAAAAAAAAAAAAAAAAAAAAAAAAATACAAATATATATATTTATTACATGCGAGTTCATGCCAGTGCCACCTCATATTCCTGTTACGCGACCAATGATATAATTTTCCTTGTGTTCGTAATTATGCACAGACAGGAAGCTGCATATATGTTTTATATACAATATGGAAATGAAGAATGAAATTATACACAAGTCTGAATTAGAATGTTCCAATTACCTGTTCATACCCGCCAAACAATAAGATAACATTTATAACATTAAAGGAAGGCACATACAAACTCACTAAAACTCATTCACTCTCTCTCTCTCTCTCTCTCTCTCTCTCCTTATATAACCTTCTATCCAACCATTATTCTCTCCATGTATCTATTCTCTCTCTCTCTCTCTCTCTCTCTCCTTATCTAACCTATCCAACCATTATTCTCTCCATGTATCTATTCAAAGTTTCTCTGTCTATCCACCGATCGATCTATCTGAGAGGTTGGTCACTGCATGGAAAGGAAGCCGTATCACCCGTACCCTTCCATCACTTCCAACAGTCTTTTATCTTTCTGTTCGCTCGCTCTCGCTCTCTCTCTCTCTCTCTCTCTCTCTCCTTCTTCGTCTTCTCTCCATCCACCAATTGAGAGAGAGAGAGAGAGAGAGAGAGAGAGAGAGAGAGAGAGAGAGAGAGAGAAAGAGAGAGAAAGAGAGACCTTTAGACTATAGCTCTAAGTACAATTTAATGATGTACAAATGTCGAGCCCTTCAAAAGTTCCCAAGTTATTCGATCAAACCTGAATATTCGTTTTCGATTATCCTTCAGTACATCAGTAAATCTGGTACGAAATGAAAGATTGGTTGACATTTGAGGGATAAAGGGGGGAATGTTAAAAGTAGGATGTAACTGTGTGGGTGTGGGTGTGTGTGTCTCCACCCCCACCCAAACAAAATAAATAATTAATTAAATTCCCGGCCGCAGGACAAAAATCTCAGTTTTTCTCCGTTTTTATTTATTTATTTTTTGTTTTGGCTCGCTTTGCTCGCCACACAATTTTAGGGTGCGCTCATCACCCCAAAATTGCCTGGAAACCTTAAATCGGCTCTTTTCGTTTACTGGCTCGCTTCGCTCGCCAAATGTACACATTTTCTTGAAAGGGGGGTCTAGATTTTTTTTTTTTTTTTTTTTTTTTTTTTTTTTAAAGATCTAGCGAAGAAACTAAAAACAAAATAGATACATACACATATATATAGACCAAAAACTAGCCACTACCCCCTTAATACTCATGTTAATCTTACAGCCTATCCAACCACTCCCCACCCCCACCCCCACCCCCCTCCCCCAGCCCTACATTAATACTTCGAGGGGTCAGCATGGGGGCGCCCTTCCCGCTCCAAACATATTATATAATTATCGACATTCATCTAATATTTCAACCAGCTCTATCTAGGATGTCACCAATACTTCTATCCATCAATCGGTGTCTTTTCCCACTAATATAGCCATGACATTTGGCACTGCGCAAGACCTCCCCCCCCCCCCCACACACACACACACTCGTCAGTTTTATGGTCAGGTCAGGTGGTTATTGAGGGATAAGCCTTTACAACGGAACCTCGTAGCTAATTTCTACTTTTCCTATTTTCTGAAGAGTGTTGAGAGGGGAGAAGGGGTGTTGGAGAGTGAGGAAGTTGTTGGAGTGGCTTTGTTATATGTGTTATTAGTGTATACGTCGTCGAGGTGCTCCCTGACTGGGGGCACTCATGTGAAACATGGTAGGACGTACTACCACTCCCAGTAAATGTCCACCTAGGCTGGGATCGAACCCAGGTCAAGCAGATTCACACGTGAACGCGCTCTCCATTCGACCGCCACGGCTCCTGTGTGTATTTATATAATTATTTATTCTATCCACCTATCCATCACAGATCTGTTTATGAGGTTGACTACTTTGCATAAAACTAACACGCGCGCCATAGTCCCCAATATATCTCTTTCTCGCTCACACACTCTCTCTCTCTCTCTCTCATTAAATCCATGTTTATATCTATATATCCATCAATTCATCAGACAATATCCACTTACCGATCTGTCAGCCAGGTTAGCGACTCTGCAGGGGAGGAACGCATGCGCCCCCTCCGGCACCGTGACGTTAACTGCCGCGTCCAGGAAGGAGGGACCCGCCACCCAGTTGCAACACCCTGGACAAATAAAGAAAACGGGGAGTATTAGCATTGGGCATAGATTAATGGGAGGTATTAATTGTTTTTTTTCTGGACCCCTCTCTCCCTCATGTTAGTTCCATTATTTACGAGATCTTAAGACGTTCACCCCATTAGTTAGGCGAGTTTAAGAACTTTCGCCCCATTTCTTTGTCAATATTTAGACCTTTCGTACTATATACAATAGGTGTCGACGTTTTCCTGGCAAGCGATAGCAAGCCTGTAATTTAGTAGAAGAGGCCTTCGGCCGGGACAACATTTATCTTGAAAGGGGTCTTGGGGGTGTTTTTTCAAGCTTGATAGAGGTCTAGGGAGCAAACTAGAAGAATATATAATATAACAAAATAAAGGCAGAGCATTGAATATCCTCCCCTCAACATAGCCTAGCAAAACATGCCATATGAATAATATGTGTAGAGCATATTAAACACACGCTCTGGAGACTCGCACTAAAGGGGCTAAGGGTGGTGAAACAAAGGATTAATAATCATGTGTTTTTTTCTGTTTCAATGTATGGTAATTTGAATTGACACATGCATATTTTGTTCTTGTCCCTTTCTTTCACAATATATTATATTTTATTTACGGTCGGTAGACACATCTGTACACAATACACTACGTCCTTTTCATGGCAATTAATTAAACTAATGTCCGACAATATTTTGCTAAAAATATTCAGTTAAGCAAAATCAAGTAACCATCTACCTTAATATATATATATATATATATATATATATATATATATATATATATATATATATATATATATATATATATATATATATCAAGGCAAAAACGACAGGGTAAAAACTGACTATAAACTTTATTATATAATTTAATAAACACTAATATACTTTTTTAGTAATAAAAGAGTAAAACAGTACAAAATTACCTGGATTATTTTTACCATGAACTATTATTAGGCTCCACTTTTCTTAATCAAAGGAATAATCAAGTTTTACGGTAGATTAATACATTTGGAAAGGTATCACTTTGACTCTACATGATCCTTCGCAGACCAAGATTATTCTCGATTCAAATGAAAACCTTTGGATTGTCAAAATACAATAAAGAAAAAATCATTCTTAGCCTTTTAAAAATAATTCTTAGCCTTTTAAAAATCATTCCTAGCCTTTTAAAAATCATTCCTAGCCTTTTAAAAATCATTCCTAGCCTTTTAAAAATCATTCTTAGCCTTTTAAAAATCATTCCTAGCCTTTTAAAAATCATTCTTAGCCTTTTAAAAATCATTCTTAGCCTTTTAAAAATCATTCTTAGCCTTTTAAAAATCAGATGACGCCAATATAAGACGTCTTCAGACCATTGAGTAATGTGGATAATTTAGGTATTCGTATTCCTTTTGGAGTATGGTGTTAAATTCTGTCTCCATAATTATTAAGTAAAAATATTGAAATATTAGAGAAAGTTCAAAGAAGGTTACAACATTTATACCAAAGAAACAAACCATACAAAGAGCGTCATAAAGACTTCAGCCTTTTTAGCTTGACAAAGTGCAAAATGAGGGCAGACTTAAGGGGAGGCAGTTGTTTTTTCGAGTCCTCCTCCTCCCTCATGTTTAGCCCGATTAGTTGTGAGATTTCAAGACATTCGCCCCATTAATTTGGCGTTTTCAGACCTTTTGCCCCACTTCTTTGCCAATATTAAGACCTTTCGCGCCATTTAGGTGACGATTTTTTCCTGGCGAGCGATAGTGAGCCTGTATTTGAAGAGGAATCAGCCTTCGACCGGGACATTTTTCTACCAAAAAATGTACAAATTTATATCGAAGGAGGGTCTTGTGGTCTTGATAGAGGTTTAGAGAGCAAATTAAACCCGCTCCTTAAACCATTGAGCCGAACCAGTAAATAATGCTGCACAATACCGTCTGAGCTTCCTTAATTGAAGTTTCAAAATTGTCATGGGGCATCATAGTCTAGATGTTCACATATAGTTCACAGTTGACCAGTCATATTTCGTGAGAGAGAATGCCTTCAAGATTCTCGGAAAACGATTCAAGTCAGTTCAAGCAAAGCAATTATGTTCTTCAATCGTATGGTAAAGGCTTGGAACAAACTACCAAGAGATATCATTAATTGTGAGATCGTATCGGCTTGCAAAATACGCATAGAGATTCTTATGCAATAAAACTCTCGTCTGTTTAAGTTCTATATTTGAGAAGGTAAATTACATCATGTATGGGGGTAGATTGTAGGCACCAATCGAACAGGGCTATACCCAGGAGAGGCTGTGGGCATTTGATAAGGAATCGCTGGAACTCCTGTTTCATTTGCTTGGCCTCTCTTACTGATTCCCTTTGTGCCTCACTTACACTGAGAGTAGTCCAGCATGCTCTCACAAACCCCTCCTCTTCCTATCTACTTCACCACGCTTAACATGCACACCACACTTCCTCCTTCTGAATTATTAGCTCGAACGTCCCTTGATTTCGACCCTGTCACTCTTTGAAATATGGGGGAGGCACTCGCTGCAGGCAATTATGCCTTTTGTCTCCCTCATTCACATAGCAAAACAATGTTTTTTTTTTTTTTTGGGTAAGTGCTATTTTGTTTCTTTTAGTTTTAAACGAGCAGCCATGTTATAATATTGCTATATGCATTCCTCTGTATTCCTGTTCAGTCTGCAACAATACTTCCTTAATTTATTAATTTCCTCTATCTCTTTTCCTTTACCGTACTACTTTTCCACACTTCAGGGGCGGAGGCTAAGAATCCTCCACCAGAGAAAGGGGCGAGGGAACGCGAAAGTGGTCCCGGATCCTAATAATTGGTACTTTAAATGTTGTTTCTGTTCGGTCTCTGTCTCGAGTCGGCTACCCCCAGCTATGAGGTACTGTGCCTGAGTATAATCATATAGGTGGTACAGGGGTATGTGTTCCCCGTAGAATTTATTGACAAAGTACAGCTCTCTAGGGGTTTCAGAACTGCTCTTTAACTTGCACAAGGTTCAGGTACTTCGGCTAGTAAAGCACACAAATCCTCACCTGAATGAAAGGGATTAAGGGGAGATGGGTTGCTTTTTTTGTCCCTCTTCTTCCTCATGTTTAGCCCCATTTGTTTTTTAGATTTTAAGACGTTCGGCCCATTAGTTTGGTGATTTCAAGACTTTACGCCCCCTTTATTTGTCAATATTAGGACCTTTCGTGCTATGTAGGTGTCTATATATTTCCTGGCTAACGATAGTGCGCTTGTAATTTGGAAGAACCGGCCTACGGCCGTGCCATTTTTCTACCGATAAATGTACAAATTAATCTAGAAGGGGGATCTAATGGAGGTTTCTTTTAAGTTTGATGGAGGTCTAGGGAGGAAACTAGACAAATACTAAATACATGAAAACATAACCAAAAAGTGAAGCATGTCCCTTTAAGGCGTTAACCTTTCCTGGCCGTTGACTCACCGCCGATTAGTGACCCTTCCTTCCTAACGATCGCCGTAAATCGCCGCGCTGATGTACGACAGGCACCCCCCCCCCCCCCACCCCCCCCCCGGGATATATAAAACCCGTCCACACATGTCGGCCGATAAACCTTCCGGAGTGTTTTAGTGTATGGTGGACCCGGGCTTCTTGGCTTGATATTGTTCGCCAGGAAAAAATCGCTCGTCAGGAACAAATGGACACCCAAATGACACGAAAGGTCTTAAAATCGCCAACTAATGCGACAAATATCTCGAAAACTAATGGGGCTAAACGCGAGGAAGAAGGGGGTTAAAGAAAAGAAAAAAACTTAAGCTATTAGGATATTACGAGATTTGGTTCGTACCACCCAAACGACTCGAACGTACGACACAAAACAAAAACTCAAAACGTGATAACAGCCATTTCAGAGTTGCAGCGAAACGAATGGGGGGAGGGGGGGGGGGCTGGGTTTATAATAGATGGGGCAATAAATAATGATATATATGAAATGTGTGGGGGATAAACTAAAGGCTATCAATCGGAGGGTCGCTGAAAACATGCTCGGGAGGAAAATTGTATGTATAATTTTCAAATGAAAATACTAATGGGAGACCACCTTGCTTTTTTTCTCTTTCTCTCCCTCTCTCTTTTTGGCTTGTATCCATTCGGCCCCATTCAGCCTACTGTTTTAAGACGTTTAGCCCCATCCAGGTGTCAGTATTTTCCTGGCGAGCGGTAGCGAGCCAGCATATATATATTTTTGTTTTGACAGCAAGCTAAATTTGTACATTTTTCGATAGAAAAGTGTATCCGGCGAAGCCTGATTTCTCCATACAATGCTGGCTCGCTATCGCTCGCCAGAAAGAAATCGACACCTGGATGGGGATAAACGTCTTAAAACAGTTGGCTGAATGGGGCCGAATGGATACAAGCCAGGGAAAGAGAGAAAAAGAGAGAAAGATAAAAAAAAAAAAAAAAAAAAAACGGTGACCCCCCTTAAGCCGGTATAACACGAGAGCTTTTATGGTCAACTTTCGATCATCAACATTTTTCTGGCAACATTTCTCATGGGATCTTTAGCGCTGGTATCGGACACTAAGCTGATGATAGATGCATTTAGGTGACCAAACTATTTTAAATGTTTACCTCATAAGCTGCCAGACCAGCGATGAGGATAAATGTTGAGGGAATAAACGCTCGTGTAATGCTGGCTTAAGGGGAGATGGGTCGTTTTTTCTGGACACCTTTCTCCCTCATGCTTAGCCTCTTTAGTGTTCAGATTTTAAGACGTTCGGCCTATTAGTTTGGCGATTTTAAGACCTTTCACCCCTGTTCTTTGTCAATATTAAGAGTGTTCATGTTATGTCGGTGTTTTCCTGGCGAGCGATAGCGAACCTGTAATTTAGGAGGAACCGGCCATTGCCCCAGACATTTTTCTACCGTAAACAAATTATAATGAAGGGGGATCCTGGGGTTGTTTTATTAAAGTTTGATGGAGGTCTAGGGAGGAAACTAGAATAATAATCAATATAGGAAAACATCGATAAACTAATGGGTCAAAATTATTTAAATCTCAAAACTAATGGGGATAGGCATGAGGAAGAAAGGGGGACCAGAAAAAACGACCCATCTCCCCTTAAGGGGGGTGACCTGCTTTTTTTTTATTTCTGTCCTTTTCTCTCTTTCTCTGGCTTGTATCCATTCGGCCCCATTCAGCCAACTATTTTAAGACGTTTATCCCCATCTAGGTGTCGATTTCTTCCTGGCGAGCGATAGCGAGCCAGCATTATATGAAGAAATCCGGCTTCGCCGGAGAATTTTTCTATCGAAAAATGTACAAATTTAGCCTGCTGTCAAACAAAAATAAAAAATATGCTGGCTCGCTACCGCTCACCAGTAAAAAAATGACACCTGAATGGGGATAAACGTCTTAAAACAGTAGGCTGAATGGGGCCAAATGGATACAAGCCAGAGAAAGATAGAAAAGGACAGAACAAAAACAGGTCACACCCCCCCCCCCCCCCTTAAGCTAAACCAAGCCGTATAGGGTAAGCCTATCGTATCGGTATTGAGCGCGGGAGTTGGTATTGGCTGAGTGGCTGGCAGGGGAGTTTCTATTGGCTGAGTGGCTGGCATACTTTGTTGATTAGCTTTGGGGTTCGGTATGCAAGCCCATCGACGTTCACATGTTATTACAGGGTTCCGTGGGTAAATAATGTAAATGGTAATAATAATAGCATAAATAATAATGTATTGTGCCTTTGTACAAGGGGAAGGAAGATCGGCAGGAGTGTTCAAGTTATAGAGGTATTAGTTTATTGTCAGTGGTTGGAAAGCTGTATGGCAGGGTGTTGATAGAGAGGATAATAAAGTGTACGGAAGTTGCAATAGGAGAAGAACAGTGCGGTTTTAGGAGGGGAAGAGGGTGCCTGGATCAGATGTTTGCAGTAAGACAGTTATGCGAGAAGTATTTAGAGAAGCATAAGGAGATATTTTGGGCTTTTATGGACTTGGAAAAAGCGTATGATCGTGTGGACCATCAAGCAATGTGGAAGGTGTTAAGGATTTATGAAATAGGAGGAAATTTGTTAGAAGCAGTTAAGAGTTTTTATGAAGGGAGCAGAGCATGTGTGAGAGTAGGAAATGGTGAGTTGAGTGAATGGTTTGAGGTAAAGGTAGGTTTGCGACAGGGTTGTGTAATGTCACCATGGCTGTTTAATATGTTTATGGATGGTGTGGTGAGGGAGGTGAAAAGGAGAACTATGGGAAGAGGATTGGGTTTAGTAGGAAAGAATGGTAGAGATTGGGAGTTGAATCAGTTGCTGTTCGCTGATGACACAGCATTGGTGGCGGATTCTGATGAGAAACTGCAGCGGGTAGTCAAAGAGTTTGGTGTGGTTTGTGGAAGGAGGAAACTGAAGGTGAACGTCAATAAAAGTAAAGTAATGGTGTGTAATAGGGGAGAGCATAGGGTGAATCTAGAATTCTAGATGTGAGGCTGGATGGGGAAATATTGGAACAAGTAGAGTGTTTTAAATATCTAGGAGGAACGATAAGCAGGAGTGAAGGTATGGAAGTGGAGGTAAAACAGAGAGTGTGTGAAGGAAGGAAGGTTTTCGGAGCAATGGGAAGTATGTGGAAGACAAGAAATCTCGGAGTGAAAGTAAAAAGTGCACTGTATCAAGGAATTGTTGTGCCAACAGTGATGTATGGGGCTGAGACATGGGCTATGAAGAAAAAGGAGAAAAGAGGGCTGGATGTGATGGAGATGAGCTGCTTGAGGAGTATGTGTGGAGTTACTCGTAGAGACAGATTGAGGAATGAAGAGATACGTAGGAGAGTGGGGCAGCAAGAACATTTGTCAGCCAGAGTGGACAGAAGGGTGCTGAGCTGGTATGGTCATGTTGAACGAATGGGAGATGAAAGGCTTACAAAGAGAATATGTGAGTCAGGTACAAGGGGAGATAGAAGAGCAGGAAGACCCCCATTGAGATGGAGAGACTGTGTAAGAAAGGCTTTGGATGATAGAGGAATGACTATAGATCAGGCAGGGGAAGTGGTGGTGGACAGGAGTGAATGGAGAATGCTTGTGAATAGTTAAGTGAACATGTGGTCATTTGGAGTAAGGGGTCGGGCGCAAGTTGGACTAGATAATAGTCCATCAGGCGCCTGGCCCGGGAAGACGATTAATATGAACGGTGCGCCTGGAAGTGTGGTGGGAGGGCCTGTGGCTTTGGCTCCGCTGCATGTCTGCCTGCCGAGATCGGAACCTCTCCGGGTGGTCGGCGGCTGGGGGAGTGCTGGAGCGACCTTGGTGACCCTGGTCTCTGGGTCTTCTCCTGGGTGACCTGGATGTGTGTGAGTTTGTGCTTTTTATCTGTTTATTTGTTGTTTTATGTTGTTTTTGTATTTTCCCTGTTCTTGCTCTGTCTTGAGTCGGCTACCCCCAAAATGGGGATTGGGCCTGAGCATATAGATAGATAGATAGAATAATAATCCTAATCCTAATCCTAATAATAATAATGCTAATAATAATAATAATTTTAATAATAATAATAGTAATACTAATAATAATAAAATACTACTACTACTAATAATAATAATAATAATAACAATGATAATACTACTACTACTACTAATAATAATAATACTAACAATGATAATACTACTACTACTACTACTACTACTAATAATAATAACAATGATAATACTACTACTACTACTAATAATAATAACAATGATAATACTACTACTACTACTACTACTAATAATAATAACAATGATAATACTACTACTACTACTAATAATAATAACAATGATAATACTACTACTACTACTAATAATAATACTAACAATGATATACTACTACTACTAATAATAATAACAATGATAATACTACTACTACTACTAATAATAATAACAATAATAATACTACTACTACTACTACTACTACTAATAATAATAACAATAATAAAAAACTACTACTACTACTACTACTACTACTAATAATAATAACAATAATAATGTAATACTACTACTACTAGTAATAATAATAATAATAATAATGTAATACTACTACTACTACTAATAATAATAATAATGTAATACTACTACTACTACTAATAATAATAATAACAATGATAATACTACTACTACTACTACTAATAATAATAATAACAATGATAATAATAATACTACTACTACTACTAATAATAATAATAACAATGATAATACTACTACTACTACTACTACTAATAATAATAATAACAATGATAATAATAATACTACTACTACTACTAATAATAATAACAATGATAATACTACTACTACTACTACTAATAATAATAATAATAACAATGATAATAATAACAATGATAATAATAATAATAATACTAAATATAAAAGTAGTAAGAGATATATGTTTTGACATCGAAAACCAAAAATACAGATAATGTTTAATCAAGTAAAACAAATTATTAACAATATTTATCCAGTTCGTAATAGCCTAGAGAGAGAGAGAGAGAGAGAGAGAGAGAGAGAGAGAGAGAGAGAGAGAGAGAGAGAGAGAGAGAGAGAGAGAGAGAGAGAGAGAGAGAGAGAGAGAGAGCCAGCATATGTATATATTAATTTTTAACAGCAAGCTCAATTTGTAAATTTTTCGATAGAAAAATGTCTCCGACGAAGCCGGATTTCTCCATACAATGCTGGCTCGCTTACGCTCGCCAGGAAGAAATCGCCACTGGGATGGGGATAAACGTTTTATAACAATTGGCTGAATGGGGCCGAATTGATACAAGCCAGAGAAAGAGAGAAAAGGAGAGAAAGATTAAAAACAAAAACGGTGGCCCCCCCTTAAGATAGGCTGGGTAAAACAAGGCGATGGTATAACTATGTTACTGTAAAATCGGTAGGGTCAGGTTAGGGTAGGGGATAGTAAGTTAGCTCAGATGAAATGATGTGAGGTTAGATTAGGTTAGATGAAGTGTAGGTAGGTTACGAGAGATTATGTTAAGTAATATTAACTCAAGATAATAGACAGTGTTTAATAAACTAAAAGTAACCCCAGTAACCCAGCTTGGTCCAAGAGTATGGTGGTGGTGGTAGTAGTGTAGGTACTGTATTCCCATGACCATGTTAGGAAAGGGGGGGGGGGGGGGCTGGGGAGAAGTACAGTAAACACACTCACCCTATTCAGGTATCGACTGTTTTTTTTTACTGTTTATATACTGACTGTATATATACAGTATATATGTTTTTATCACAGGAAGCGATAGCGAGCCTGTAATATGGAAACTGGAATTTGGACTGATATTGTTCAGCCGAAAAATAAACAACTAAAGCTTTTGGGGGTTGTGTCGTTGAGGGGATCTATGCTCAAATTGAAAAAAAAAATGAAAAAAAAATAAAATAAAAAAATAAATAAAACATATATATATACACAAAATACCAAACGGGTAACTATAGGTCGCGGGAGCATACAAACCTAGGTACTGTGGGAGAGAGGGGGGTGTAGGGTGGTGGTAGTGTATGTATTCCGTGCCTGTACCCATTATACCCCAGGGGAACCAGACCACTCCACCTGGCCACCGTCACGTGACCGGAATGTGGAGTGGGGGGCCAGGGGGGGGGGGGGGAAGGGGGGCACTTCAGTAGACAGGAGCTTCACACTTCAGCAGAGGCACTTGGATACGGAATATATTTATATAGTGCAAACACTGTAGGACACAAATATTTCGTGAACCAAACGGTTAAGGGGGTAGTGGTAATTATTTAATCTATATATAAACTGTATATATATAGTATATATATATATATATATATATATATATATATATATATATATATATATATATATATATATGATGTCCGCGCCCATAGTGTGTCATGAATTACACTATGGAGGCAAGGTCACATAGGGGAGAGGCTTGGTGTTTTTTGCTGGTCCCCCTTCTCCCTCATGTTTAGCCCTATAAGTTTTCAGAATTTAAGACGTTTGGCCTATTAGTTTGGCGATTTTAGAGTTTTTCGTCCCATTTCAATGTCAATATTAAGACCTTTCGTGATATTTAAGGGTCCATTTTTTCCTGGCGAGCAATAGCGAGCCTGTAATTTAGAAGGACATCTTTCTACCGATATATGTACACATTTATCTAGACTTTTTAAGATTGATAGAGGTCTAAGAAGCAAAGTAGAATAAAATATATAATAATAATAAAATATTAATATATACAGTAATAGAATACCAGTTCAGAGGTACAGTCGCGCTAATAAGTCATGTCCCAGCTCTCATTACGTTTGGCTTTCTCTGTACTGTAGTTATGTCTGTCAGATGTTGAATAAGGTAGATAAGTGTAGGAACATGTTGGTATATCTCACTCAAAAAGAAGAAATCATGTGTAAATATTGCTGATACCAATTATTGATCGAAACATAATTGGTGCAGACACATCACTTATTAGCGCGACTGTACTTCAGCACAAAATGACACTTCGGTACATAGACAGGCAAATCGATAACACATTTGCAGACAGACACTTCAACATACTAGCTCTTTAGGTAACAGACACTTCAGAAGATGCCCACTTCAGTCAATAAATACGTCAGGAGATGGGCACTTCTGAAGACAGACACTTTACTTTTGACACTTCATAATACTGGCATCATATAACTCTGGCAATTCAGGAGATAAACACTTCAATACACAGTCACTTCAGGAAAAAACACTTCAGTAGATAATTATGCACTTCAGTAGACAGGCCTTTCCGTAGCTATAGTCGGTTTGATTTCAACTGACGGTAAATTGAATCCCTTGGCAGCTAATTCTTCGATACTTAATGGAAAAATATGAAACTACTATATCTCTACATCATATCAAGACCAAGTTATATAATTCTTCAAAATAAATGAAAAAATCTTCATGGGAACTGTTCAATTTACCTTCAGATAAAAAAAAAACCGACTAGTGAACTCAATACATAAAGGTTTCAGTGACCAGGGACAGAGCCAGTAGAGAAGATTTGTGCCTGTACCAACATACATCAACAATAAGGCTGATGTATTTGGGTGGTTTATGTCAGCAAAAATTATACTCTGACCTTCCCCTCCTCCTGAACACCTTAATACACACACACACACACACACATCCCCCCCTTCACACACACACACACACACACACACACACACACACACACACACACAACCTGGAATATATTTATCCCAGATGTTGATGTGAAGAGACCTTGTTTGGAAATATAATGATATCTGAGGTGAAGCCATTGATTTTGGGGGCTGACGAGTGATTGGTGCTTTGGAATGCTTATGTTCTTGCTTTTTGTGGGCGAACTGTTATGTGTTCTTCGCCTGTCACCTCTTTTTACTTTCGCGAATATTTTGCTGATCCTCCCTACTCTTTGTGGGAGTAAGGATGGCTACTGACTGACTGACTCTTATTTATTTTTTATATGTTTTGCATTCGTAATATTATCAATATTGTTTGCTTTTAATTCGTATTATAGTAACTAATTTAACTTGTCATTGTATATATTATATTTCACCAGTCGGGTCCTTGATGAAAATATATTGCCAAACATCAGAATCAAACCAATTTTCTTTGCTGGCAATATAGCTGACTCTCCCCTCCACTCTGTGAAATATGAGACCCGCAATTGGTCGAGCCAGCCGCTCCAGTTAACAGGTGCAAACATTTCTTTCGGATTCTTCTTGAACAATTAAATTCAACCTCTCTCTCTCATATATATATATATAATCTATTTTCTCTCTCTCCCTCACTCTCTCTCTCTCTCTCTCTCATATATATATATATATATATATATATATATATATATATATATATATATATATATATATATATATATATATATATATATATATATACTGTATAATTATACAGTATATAAAATGTTCGATTCTTTCTTTTCCTCTCTCCCCAACCAGTCCCCCGTTTTCAAGAATCCTATATTGCTGTTACATCCACTTTTTCCCGGAAGTGGCTGACCTGGTGGGCTGGTAAAAGGACACCCGCGTACAGTCACTGCCAAAAGTCGTGTCCTAGCTCCATTGTTTACACTCGGGTTTGCTCTTTAAAGGGCTAGTGCTTGTTTTTTGGTATATTTATTTATTAGTATATTTTTGAGATTCCTCGCTAGACCTCCATCAAGCTAAAAAAAAAAAAAAATAGACCCCCCTTCAAATTTGTACATTTTTCGGTAGAAAAATTTCTTTCTCTCCCTCTCTCTTTGGTTTGTATCCATTCGGCCCCATTCAGCCTACTGTTTTAAGACGTGTACCCCTATCCAGGTAGCGAGACAACATAATTATACAGTATATATTTTTGTTTAGACAGCAAGGTAAATTTGTACATTTTTCGATAGAAAAATTTCTCCGGCGAAGCCGGATTTCTCCATACAATGCTGGCTTGCTATCGCTCGCCAGGAAGAAATCGACACCTGGATGGGGATAAACGTCTTAAAACAGTAGGCAGAATGGGGCCGAATGGATACAAACCAAAGAGAGAGGGAAAGAAAGATAAAAAAAAGCGAGGTGGGCTCCCTTAACTATATATAGCTATTTCTACAGGTATATCAATTCATCTTCCGGTAGCAAGAATAGAGGAAGAGACCCCTCCAATAGAGGAAGTGACTCCTCCAATTAAAAACTAGGGTTGAAATACGAATCCCTAGAAATGTATCAGAGAAATAACCCAGAAAAACAGTGAAGTGTAAAAGGTTGAGAGCTCGGCAGACAGGGGAAGGAAGCAGAGTAAAATCAATCATTTAGTTGTTTCTGCAGGAGGAGGAGGAGGAGGAGGAGGAGGAGGAGGAGGAGGAGGAGGCCCAAAAGTGGTTATCTACCTTTATAGCCTTAACCCCTTCTGTACCGGTGACGTATTTTTTCATTTATTCTACCTATATTTAGACGATTTTGGGCAGTTTAAGGGGGGGTGACCTGCTTTTTGTAATTTCTGTCCTTTTCTCTCTTTCTCTGGCTTGTATCCATTCGGCCCCATTCAGCCAACTATTTTAAGACGTTTATCCCCATCTACGTGTCGATTTCTTCCTGGCGAGCGATAGCGAGCCAGCATTATATGAAGAAATCAGGCTTCGCCGGAGACATTTTTCTATCGAAAAATGTACAAATTTAGCCTGCTGTCAAACAAAAATAAAAAATATGCTGGCTCGCTACCGCTCACCAGTAAAAAATTGGCACCTAGATGGGGATAAACGTCTTAAAACAGTAGGCTGAATGGGGCCAAATGGATACAAGCCAGAGAAAGATAGAAAAGGACAGAAGAAAAACAGGTCACCCCCCTTAAGAAGGATCTGTAGTAGTAAAAAAGGATAATTAAGATACAGAAGGGGTTATTTGTATTGGTCATAAAACCAATGTATATGAATGATGATATACGGTATGACGTCATCGATTGAGGCTTACTTTCTATAAGGTGCTTATCTGGTATGCGTTGATCATCATATAGAACCTATAGTATTAAATTAGTGAAGCACAATAAGGAATGGAAATGTGCGTCAATGGACCACTAAAACATAAATATATACTTTATATATATATATATATATATATTAATAATAATAAAGTAATAATAATACATACATACATATACATAAATACATACAGTATATATATAACTAAACACGAATACAAAACTATATCGAAAATAGTCTTCAAAGGTCCGAAATCGTAAATAGAAAAAATTAGAAAAAATACGTATTATTTTATCCTTTACAGTGACAGTCCACAGTGGAGAAGGTTTACTGACATGTTTCTGTGTTATCCTTTACAGTGTGACAGTCCACAGTGGAGAAGGTTTACTGCCATGTTTCTGTGTTATCCTTTACAGTGTGACAGTCCACAGTGGAGAAGGTTTACTGCCATGTTTCTGTGTTATCCTTTACAGTGTGACAGTCCACAGTGGAGAAGGTTTACTGCCATGTTTCTGTGTTATCCTTTACAGTGTGACAGTCCACAGTGGAGAAGGTTTACTGCCATGTTTCTGTGTTATCCTTTACAGTGTGACAGTCCACAGTGGAGAAGGTTTACTGCCATGTTTCTGTTTTATCCTTTACAGTGTGACAGTCCATAGTGGAGAAGGTCTACTGCCATGTTTCTGTTTTATCCTTTACATTGTGACAGTCCACAGTGGAGGTTTACTGCCATGTTTCTGTGTTATCCTTTACAGTGTGACAGTCCATAGTGGAGAAGGTTTACTGCCATGTTTCTGTGTTATCCTTTACAGTGTGACAGTCCACAGTGGAGAAGGTTTACTGCCATGTTTCTGTGTTATCCTTTACAGTGTGACAGTCCACAGTGGAGAAGGTCTACTGCCATGTTTCTGTTTTATCCTTTACAGTGTGACAGTCCATAGTGGAGAAGGTTTACTGCCATGTTCCTGTTTTATCCTTTACAGTGTGACAGTCCACAGTGGAGAAGGTTTACTGCCATGTTTCTGTGTTATCCTTTACAGTGTGACAGTCCACAGTGGAGAAGGTTTACTGCCATGTTTCTTTTTTATCCTTTACAGTGTGACAGTCCACAGTGGAAAAGGTTTACTGCCATGTTTCTGTTTTATCCTTTACAGTGTCACAGTCCACAGTGGAGAAGGTTTACTGCCATGTTTCTGTTTTATCCTTTACAGTGTGACAGTCCACAGTGGAGAAGGTTTACTGCCATGTTTCTGTGTTATCCTTTACAGTGTGACAGTCCACAGTGGAGAAGGTTTACTGCCATGTTTCTGTTTATCCTTTACAGTGTGACAGTCCACAGTGGAGAAGGTTTACTGCCATGTTTCTGTTTTATCCTTTACAGTGTGACAGCCCACAGTGGAGAAGGTTTACTGCCATGTTTCTGTGTTATCCTTGACAGTCCATAGTGGAGAAGGTTTACTGCCATGTTTCTGTTTTATCCTTTACAGTGTGACAGTCCACAGTGGAGAAGGTTTACTGCCATGTTTCTGTGTTATCCTTTACAGTGTGACAGTCCACAGTGGAGAAGGTCTACTGCCATGTTTCTGTTTTATCCTTTACAGTGTGACAGTCCATAGTGGAGAAGGTTTACTGCCATGTTTCTGTGCTATCCTTTACAGTGTGACAGTCCACAGTGGAGAAGGTTTACTGCCATGTTTCTGTGTTATCCTTTACAGTGTGACAGTCCACAGTGGAGAAGGTTTACTGCCATGTTTCTGTGTTATCCTTTACAGTGTGACAGTCCACAGTGGAGAAGGTTTACTGCCATGTTTCTGTGTTATCCTTTACAGTGTGACAGTCCACAGTGGAGAAGGTTTACTGCCATGTTTCTGTTTTTGTTTCAAAGAACAAGTCAAGAGAACGTGCAACACAAGTTTACAGAAATTCATTACATTGTGTGTGAGTGAGTGAGTGAGTGAGTGTGTGTGTGTGTGTGTGTGTGTGTGTGTGTGTGTGTGTGTGTGTGTGTGTGTGTGTGTGTGTGTGTGTGTGTGTGTGTGTGTGTGTGTGTGTGTGTGTGTGTGTGTGTGTATATATATAATTTGTACGAGAGAAGCTTATCTGTGAACATACACATTATATTATACCTAAATTTATGCGTGCTACTTTTGTAAGAGACTAGTGTCCATTGTGAGGCAAGTAAAGGTTTTTAGAACTTCCAATATGATACATAACTAAATGTACTGTAGCGTAGCTAGATATGACTAAATTAAGGTAGAGTACGTGTTAGTCAAGGGGGTTGTTGTTGTTGTTGTAGTTTTATTATATATATTTTTGTTTTCCAGACTGTCTGGCCGAGCAGTCCCGATTCTGGTAGACCGAAGCCATCCAGATGCTCGGGCTCCCAATGGGGCCAGGATGAGATGAGGTCCGTCTCTGAAAGGTCAGAGGGGGAGGGGATCATCAGCCCATGGGCTTGCACCCCCGGGCCAATGCCCCCACCGTCCGCAGCCACCTTGCAGTGCCACCCAATCTGGCGATCTCACCAGCACCTAGAAGGAAAAGTAGTACAAGATAAGGGGCAGACAGAAACGGTTAGAGATGCCAAACCACACTCTAGATAGGACCAGCCCTCGCCCAAGTGTTACTTGAATTAGTTTTTATCCCTGGAGCTCCTTCCTAAGATGAAAAAGATCGTCTAATGTTGGTTAAAATTACATCAAATTGACGCCATGGTATCGCAGGAATTTATATCAAGCCAGTGATAACAATTCTATGGAGAGCCCTGAGTTCTTAGTACTGGACTAACATTTTCCGTATATTTTGCTCTCTCTCTCTCTCTCCCTCTCTCTCTCTCTCTCTCTCTCTCTCTCTCTCTCTCTCTCTCTCTCTCTCTCTCTCCTTCCCTCTCTCTCTCTCTCTCTCTCTCTCTCTCTCTCTCTCTCTCTCTCTCTCTCTCTCTCTCTCTCTCTCTCTCTCTCTCTCTCTCTCTCTCTCTCTCTCTCTCTCTCTCTCTCTCTCTCTCTCTCTCGAAATGGCTTAGCACTAGTATGTGGAAACCTTTTCACATATAAGGTAAATTCTACCTGGCACAATCTTCCCTCAGAAGTGGTAAATATTTCTTAAGAAGAGAAATGCAAAACTTGAGTACATACTATTTTGCTCACTCTGCAATGCGTGTAGGTCCTTAAAAAAAAAATTCACCGCGAGTATCTTTCTGACATAAACCACAAAATCATCGAGTTACTAGGCATTCCTTGTAGCTTCTTGCAAAACATACTCTCATTCTCTCTCTCTCTCTCTCTCTCTCTCTCTCCTGATGTGTGGGACATAATATAATGGATAATTCTTTTCCTGCATTACATTTTTTGTGTGTGTGGGACCGCACTTGGGTCCGACTAATTCTCGAGATAAAATTAGGAGGGTCTTAAGGGGAGAGACATGATCTTGTGTGTGTGTGTGTGTGTGTGTGTGTGTGTGTGTGTGTGTGTGTGTGTGTGTGTGTATGTGTGTTTGGTAAGCCTCGCTAGAGAAACAAATGAAGTTTGTTTGAATTAGTAGCTTAAATTTGAAACACAATATCGCAAAAAATATTTGGATACCCATACATTATCCTTACTTAAATTGCTTTCATTTCAGAATAAAAACTTTTGTTAATCAGGATGTCAAGAACCCTCAAAAGGAACAACGAATACATGCAGCCATTACCCCGTACTATCGAAGTCCCCAGGGCTTCTCGCCTTACCGCTATAGCATCTAAGCACCTCGAGACCAGGAAAAGAGAATAAAGAACACCGCCGATAAGCTCTACCTCTTCCACACAGAGAGTATCCCCAGCACCCATCCGGAGGAAAGTCCCTGCCTACATCACTGAAGTGAGACCTATTCTATTGCACTAGACATATCGAAGGCCTTCGATAGAGTCTGGCACAAATCTTTAATGTCTAAACTACCCTCCTTCGGTTTCTATCCCTCCATCTGTGCCTTTGTCTCTAATTTCCTTTCCAGCCGTTCCATAGCTGCAGTTGTGGATGGACATCGCTCACTTCCTCATCCTTATTAACTCCGGTGTTCCTCAGGGCTTTGTCCGATCTTCCATTCTCTTTCTAATTTTCATAAATGATCTTCTCAACTGTATCTCCAGTCCCATCCATTCATACGCAGACGACTCTACCTTACACTATTCAATTAGTTTTCCTGAACGCCCCAACCAGCAATCCCTCAAAGACAAACGTAATGAAGCCATGCAACACTTATCTTCTGATCTAACTGCTATTTCCAATTGGGGCAGAGAAAACTTTGATGTCTTGAATGCTTCCAAAATCCAATTTCTTCATCTTACTACGTGTTCAGAACTCCCAGAGGACTATCCCTCACAATTCAACAATACAAAAATCAATCCTTTTATCTTCTCTCAATATTCTCTGTGTCTCTTTTTCTTCTGCTCTCACTTGGAAGGACTATATTACCAGTCTTCCTTAGGCAGCCTCCCAGAAGCTGGGTGTGCTCAACCGCCTCAAAGGGTTCTTTACCACTGCATAGCTTCTTGCTCTATACAGGGGCACAGTGCATCCTTGTATTGAGTATTGTTCACATGTGTGGCGAGGATCCTCTCACACCACACTCCTAGACAAAGTAGAAAGGAAAGCCTTTCGTATCACATTACCTCCCGTCCACTCAACAACTCTCTGCAATCTCTCTCTCTTCGCCGCAATGTTGCATCTCTCTCGCTATTCTATCGTTACTATAATAATCAATGTTCCTAAGATGCTTTCCCAGTGTACACCACCTCCCCTATGTAGGGTACTTGGTACCCGTCTTGCAACACAATCCCACCCCTACTCTGTGCAACTCTCCAACCCAAGAGTGAAAAGTTATTCTCAGACTTTCTTCTATTCAACTGCTGAGCTCTGGAACTCTCCCAGAATCAGTCTTTCCCTCTTCCTATGACTTAAATTGCTTTAAACTCCGTGTGTCAAGGCATTTTGGCTCGAACGTCCCTTGATTTTGGCCCTGTCACTCGTTCAACTCTGGGGGAGGCACTCGATACAGGCAGTTCTACCTTTTGTCTCCCTCACTCACATAAAAAAAAAAAAAAAAAAAAAAAAATCTCTGGTGTCCGAGTGTCCGGAACCTCTGGGGCTTGGGGTTACAAATACCATGGATATTGCCTCCCCTGCCTTTATCTACTCCAATATCGCAACCTACGATCTTATTAGAAATATTCTTTGCTTTCAACCGGGAATAGCACTCCCTAATTGAAGTCAATTAATGGGTTCTTCACCGTGATTACGGATGCTGCAGCCCAAACAACAATAATTACCACACTGATGATGAGAATTATATTTTTTCATCAACCAACTTCACTTCTAAACTCAATTAATTTAATCAACAAATACATGTGGCACTCCAAGGACTCGAAACTAATGATAAGAAAAACAAAATGTAATAGTAAGTAATAAATGTGTAGTCCAGTCGGTGCCTGAGGCTGAGGCGAGTGTTCCAGTAATTACTGATGTTGCAGCCCCAAGTACAATTACAAACTCTGATGATAATAATAATAATAATAATAATAATAATAATAACACTAACAATAACAATTATAATAATAATAATAATAATAATAATAATAATAATAATAATAATAATAATAATAACAAAAATAATACTAATACTAACACTAATAACAATAACAATAACAATAACAATAATAATAATAATAATAACAACAACAATAACAAGTAAATAATATGTGATAGAGTCCGAGGCAGGTGTGGCAGGTGTGCCGGTAATTACGGACACTCCGGGACCAACAACAATTACCTACACTCTTCCTGATTTCACTTTTATATCCAACTTTTTTGCGGGGCGTTTTTCTGTTTGCAAGCGTGCCTGGAATACGCAATGATATCGCAATGGAAGTTCTCCGGGGCCGTGTCGAAAATATATTTGTTTCCTTGCGTTACCTGTTCCGGTGTGTGTATATATGTACTGTATACTGTATATGTACTGTATATGTACTGTATGTACAGTACGTACTTATAATTACGGATATAATTACGGAACCTGGTATTTTCCTCTTTAGCTAGTTCCTGCATAAGATTTGCATACATCCCAAAGGTGGTCAGACGTAATACCAAGTTTTGCTCCATTACTTTTTTGTTTTCTTCTTTTCGGCATGTGATTTGGCAAGGCATAGGCCTAGGTCCAACTGTGCTAACTGAAACTGTATGTCGATTTCCAACTGCAGCCGGTCTAGTTACCGAGCCCTGACCGAATATGGTTGCATGGCCATTGTCCAGATATAGAGTAGATGTTGTTGGGTCTATGGAACAGGTCTCACTGATTTGGAAAGGTGTCAGCTGTTCTTCTTGTAGTGCTGAACAGTTTAAGTTATTGGCATGTCGTACGTGTGTATAGCTATTCATAACGGTTCTTACATAGATCTTAGGTGTTTGTAGGTGTGTCATGTCGCTTTGTAGCTGTTCATAGCCAGTTATTTTTATTGTAGCTTGTCGTCCTTGTGTTGTAGGTTTGTCGTAAGCTATTCGTACCTGTTCGTAGTGCTTATAGGGCAATCATACCAAGTTGAATTCGTGGTAACTTTTTCATGATGCACCACGATTTTCAGATCGGGACATGTTAAGAGTCCAATTCTTGACAGTGGGAAGCTCCCTTAAAAGGTTTCAAATGACATTTTCTCTATAAGGTATCCACACAATAACATATTTGGTGACTAGTTTTATTGGATCTTAATAAATGCCTGATTAACTTTTGAAAACGGTAATCTCAAGTTATCTGTCTGACTAATAGCAAAATATCTCTGAAATGGTCTATATGATCTGTGCCCTATGAATATTCTTTCCTCTCACTTAAACATTAGGCTACCATAGCGCGGTTAGGAGTGATAGATTAATATCCAGTATTCGAGAATGGATAATAAGTCGTAGGCGTGTGCATAAACCTTTAACCGTCCTGGTGGTGTAATGGTTAAGGTGGCAAAAATCTGTGTGTGATAACCCGGGTTCGAATCCTGGCGGATCATATATACTTTAATTAATTTCATTGGGAGTGTTTGGTGTTGTGATGAAATTAATAAAATATAGATTATTGGATTTCAAGGAAACTTAATCAGTTTCATTTCTTGGGTCCAAGTAGATATACAAATCAACCCTTCATCTTCTCTCAGTATACTTGGTGTTTCTTTCTCTTCTGCCCTTTCTTGGAAAGATCATGTTGCCACTTTTGCTAAAACAGCTTCCCAGAAGTTAGGTGTGTTCAACCGTCTCCGTATAGGCGTGCTCTGTACAGGGGCACAGTTTGCTCATGTATCGAGTATTGTTCACATGTGTAGGGAAGCTCTCCCCATACCGCACTTCTCGAAAGGGTCGAGTCAAAAACATTTTGTCTCATCAACTCACCTCCTCTCACTAATTCCCTACAATCTCTCTCTACACACAGAAATGCTGCATTTCCCTCACTCGTTTACCACCATTATAATAATCAATGTTCTTCAGAGGTCTCTTGGTGTATACCCCAGTGGGGGGCACCCGCCTTTCAGCATACTCCTACCCTTATTCTGTCCAACTCTCAAACCCAAGATTAAACACATTTTCCCAGTCTTTCTTTTACTCAACATGTAAGCTTTGGAACGCTCTCCCTCAAACTGTCTTTCCCTCATCCTATGACAGAAACTGCTTCAAGTTCCGTGTTTCCAGACATTTACACTCAAAGGTACTGTACCTTTTGTTTAGCTCTGTCACTTTCAACTTTGAGGGAGACACTTGTTACAGGCAGCTTTGCCTTTTGTCTCCCTCATTCACATAGACAAAAATATAGAGAAGGCATTATTTCGACGCTTCTACGATGGGAACTCATACAATCACATTCATACTGTAAAGGAAAAGAATAAGTAACTTGAAAGGAAACTATCAATGTTGACTGTACACGATTTTACAATTGACCTCCCCCATGATGCATTCTTCTCAAAAATATACCATATTTATATTATGGATATTTACTGCATTTTAATCAGCTTTACATAAGTCATCGATGTTGGCTTTATTGTTGCATAGCGTATATCTAAATGACAAGCTTCCTGGGAATAGTCAACAGTATTTCACAGGAATGAATAATAATATATCATACATTTTGAGTAGGAATTTATATATCGACATATTTATCTTTTTACAGATAGGCAAACATATGCACATTTAAGGGGAGACGGTCGTTTTTCGGGTCCCCTTTCTCCCTCGTGTTTAGTCCCATTATTTCTGAGATTTTTAGACGTTTGACCCATTTGTTTGGCGATTTTAAGACCTTTGGTCCCATTTCGTTATAAATTTTAAGATCCATCGTGCCATTTAAGTGTCGATTTTTTCCTGGCGAGCGATAGCGAGCCTGTAATTGTAAGAGGAACTGGCCTTCGTTCGGGACGTTTTTCTATCGAAAAATGTACAAATTTATCTTGAGGGGGTGTCTAGGGGATGTTTTTCTAAGTTTGAGGGATGTCTAGCGAGGAAACTAAGAATTTATGAATGAATGAATTTATAGGCCAAAAAAGCAGTCAGTGTCCCCTTAAGAAAGAATACATTTTTTACAATATATCGTCATATATTTGCTAAACCGCTTGTCTCCCTTATAGCCTTTACATGTATCGAACACTCTATCTGTCTGTCTATACCTACCTATCTAAATTAACCCTCTCCGACAAATGACGCGATTTTGAGCCTATTGGGGATACTTTAAAGCCTTTGTTACCATCAGGGGTATTTATAACCCTTTAGTTCAGTTACTTCAACCTCTGCAGTTGTCTTTGAGTTAGCTGTGGGCAGAAAACTAATTTTGGAGAGGTAATTATAAGAGTGAGAGAACTCTATTTCTTATTGCTAATCTGGCAACCTCTGCGTCATAAATGCGTGAAAGGGTTAAATAGCTAACTTACTTTCGTTGTTGCTAGCTACATTATTACTCAACCTATAACTGTGTTGGTGGTGTAATGGTTTAGGTGCTTATGTTCTGGGTGTGGTGTCCCGAGTTCGAATCCCGGGAGGACCATATGCTTTCACTGGTTTATTCAAGTACATTAGGGTTTGTAATTGATGATTATTGTTAAGAACGGGGTGTTACTTATTATATTAATAACTATAGTTCATCCGTACTGTAAAAAAAAATATCTATAGTTCATCCGTACTGTAAAAAAAACGTAAACAAAAGAAAACGTGCATCTCCTTTTCGAGTATAAATAACTGGTTACATTAAGGGGGGTGACCTGTTTTTGTTCTGTCCTTTTCTATCTTTCTCTGGCTTGTATCCTTTTGGCCCCATTCAGCCTACTGTTTTAAGACGTTTATCCCCATCCAGGTGTCAATTTTTACTGGTGAGCGGTAGCGAGCCAGCATATTTTTTATTTTTGTTTGACAGTAGGGTAAATTTGTACATTTTTCGATAGAAAAATGTCTCCGGCGAAGCCGGATTTCTTCATACAATGCTGGCTCACTATCGCTCGCCAGGAAGAAATCGACACCTAGATGGGGATAAACGTCTTAAAATAGTTGGTTGAATGGGGCCGAATGGATACCAGCCAGAGAAAGAGAGAAAAGGACAGAAATAACAAAAAGCAGGTCACCTCCCTTAATATAATAATAACTAGTTGCTCTTAATCGTACAGCTAAATGTGTCGGTAAAATTGTACGCATATGATTTTTTTTACACACATAATATTGCCGCGTAAAACTGGTGCGTAGATATACTGTATGTTAAATGCACGTTTGAAAAATATATCTAAGTTATTTTTCATGGCTCGTTTTTCTGGTCCCCCGTCTTCCTCGTGTTTAGCCCCATTAGTTTTCAGATTTTGAGACGTTCGCGCCATTAGTTGGTCCATTTTAAAACCTTTCACCCATTTCTATATCAATATAAAGACCTTTCGTGCCATTTAGGTTAGATTTGTTTTCCTGGCGAGCGATAGCAGAGAAATCGGCCTTTGGCCGGGACATTTTTCTTCGAAAAATGTATACATTTATATTGAAGGGGGTCTAAGGAGTGTTTGTTTAAGCTTGATGAAGGTCAGCGAGGAAACTAAAAATTATTCGAATATATAAATAATTAGACCCCAAAAAAAACCCTGTAGTCTTAAGGGAGCCCACTTCGCTTTTTTTCTCTTTCTCTCCCTCTCTCTTTGGCTTGTATCCATTCGGCCCCATTCAGCCTACTGTTTTAAGACGCGAGCGGTAGCGAGCCAGCATACAGTATATATATATATATATATATATATATATATATATATTTTTTTTTTTTTACAGCAAACTAAATTTGTACATTTTTCGATAGAAAAATGTCTCCGGCGAAGCCGGATTTCTCCATATAATGCAGGCTCGCTATCGCTCGCCAGGAAGAAATCGACACCTGGATAAGGATAAACGTCTTACAACAGTTGGCTGAATGGGGCCGAATGGATACAAGCCAGGGAAAGAGAAAAAAGGAGAGAAAGATAAAAAAACAAGCCGGTGACCCCCGATAATGTCTAGTTAATGATGACGTATTATGCAAATCAAGGCTTATTATGATTGTAGACATTTAATATAATTATCGTATTCACGAGTACATAATTCAGATGGCTATATCTATTTAATGCAAGGCAGCGACAGACACACCCTAATTAGCATAATGATGATACGAACACATGTCATTTAAATACTAATCGTTCTCCTTATTATTTTTGTAGCGTATATTTCAATGTTGCTGAAACATTTAAGGGGGGTCACCTGTTTTGTTTCGCTTTCTCTCCTTTTCTCCCTTTCTCTGGCTTGTATCCATTCGGCCCCATTCAGCCAACTGTTTTAAGATGTTTAGCCCTATTCAGGTGTCAATTATTTCCTGGGGAGCGATAGCGAGCCAGCATTGTATGGAGAAATCCGGCTTCGCCGGAGACATTTTTCTATCGAAAAATGTACAAATTGAGCTTCCTGTTAAAACAAAAATATATATATGCTGGCTCGCTCCCGCTCGCCAGGAAAATATTGACACCTGGATGGGGGTAAAAGTCTTAAAACAGTAGGCTGAATGGGGCCAAATGGATACAAGCCAAAGAGAGAGGGAGAGAAAGATAAAAAAAGAGTCGGTGACCCCCCTTAAGCACTGAGCTCAGGGGAAGGGGAAGAAGAGGAAGAGGAAGAGGAAGAGGAAGAAGAGGAGGAGGAGGAAGATCTTGATGAAGATAAGACAAAACGGAGAAAGGATAAAACAAGTCAAAGGAAGTAGAAACAGTAAAATGCATAGAACACGGAGAGAGAGAGAGAGAGAGAGAGAGAGAGAGAGAGAGAGAGAGAGAGAGAGAGAGAGAAGAGGAGGAAAAAGAATAAGAAAAAATTGAAATAAATGAAAAAAGGCAAAAACATGAACAAAAGAATAAAGATGAATAATAATTTAATAATAAAATTATGATTTATGTGACGTTAATCAGCCACCGCAAAAAAAAAAAAAAAAAAAAAAAAAAAAGGACACGTGCAGGAGACAGAGGAGGAGGAAAAGTTGTCCAAAGAAGTCAACTAAACCAGACCAAAAAAAAAAGACAGGCTGACGAAGGAGATAAGAGAGAGAGAGAGAGAGAGGAGAGGAGAGAGAGAGAGAGGAGAGGAGAGAGATAAGAGAGAGAGAGAGGAGAGGAGAGAGAGAGAGAGAGAGATTGATATATATAAGAGAGAGAGAGAGAGATAAAATAGAAACAGAGAGATAAAATAGAAACAGAGATAAAATAAAAACAGAGAGAGATAAAATAGAAACAGAGAGAGAGCGAAAAGAGAAACAAAGAGAGAGAAAAGAGAAACAGAGAGAGAGAGAGAAAAGAGAAAGAGAGAGAGAGAGAAAAGAGAAAGAGAGAGAAAAGAGAAAGAGAGAGAGAGAAAAGAGAAACAGAGAGAGGAGATAAGAGGTGGAAGCAGGGAAGGAGGAGAATAAAGACGCAAGGAAGGAAAAAACAACCGAGGAATTGGGCAGGAGGAGGAATAAGAAAGACAAAGATGAAATAAGATTAACCCCTTCTTTACCGGTGACGTATTGTGTATTGTATTTCAGCTACATTTAGACGCTTTTATGTAGCTTAGGAAGGATATATGGGAGCTGAAAGGATTAATTGAGATAGTCTGTAGCTTTTTCATGAGTAGACGTCCTTCCTAAGCTGTACAAAAATCGTGTAATAGTTGCCAGAATATAATGGAAAGTACATCATCGGTACAGAAGGGGTTAATGAACAATAATTACCGATATGAACTGCGTGGTTGATCATGGGGAACATGATTTCCGTTCATCTTTTTAGCCTTACTTATTATTGGTTTCTGGTAATATAAACGGGGGAATTTTCGTTTCAAGATTTATACTTGGTTAAGTGATGTTATGTTGTTAGGTTAGCTAATATAAAACTAAAAGGCACCAATTCTTAATATCACAAATCATGAAATATGAACGAAAACTTAAGTCATTAAAAATTATCAATACTAAAATCGATTTGGAGTCATTGCTAGAATTTTACCGCGGAGGAAAAATGTTATTTTAATACCACGAATTTTCGGAGGGTTTTTTATAAACAAAATAGGTCATTTTCATCAATATATAGTGTTTGTAATTAATTAGAAATCTCGGGAAAACCTATTTCCCCATTAGGCCTATCGATCGATGTTGTGACACGCTCGCTCCCCCATAGTGATTTGAAAAGACATTAGCCTAACCTAACAACCTTCACGCTAACCTCTAACTCTAGTATTAGGGGTGGGGGCTTGCCGACACCCCACACCCCTGCCGTGGTTGAGTACTAATCCCATTAATAAAAAAATAAAAAAATTGGCTGTCGATAATACGAAGTTGCCAGAAAAGTCGATGAAGTCTACGGTGTTTACTCTGCAATCTTCAGCTTGATTGTACATTAATTATTATGTATGTGCCTTCCAAAAACCCACAACAACTACTCCTAATTAAATCGAGGTAATGAAAATTTAAAAAACCAACACAATGTGGCTGTCCGTGGATTTCGCATCCAGGATCTCAACCGGACCCAACACCTTTCGAGTCCAGGGATGATCACACCGAAATCGCAAACACTATGCACGCATACGAGACAGTTAAAGAATGGTGGATAACAGGAAAGTACCTTATTGACAACCTTGTTACGAAAATTAAATGTTAGTACCATACTTTTATATTAGGCTTTTCAGAGGGTTTAACACATTTTCATATGATCTTTAGAGCTATCGATGACTGAAAGTACCGTATTGACAACCTTGTTACGAAAAATAAATTTTAGTACCATACTTTTTTATTAGGTTTTGCCGAGGGTTAAAACAAATTTTCTTATGATCTTTAGAGCATATAGATTCATTATTTATCTTCAAATATATCAACAAAATTCGTGGTATTAAAATAACATTAAACCCGTTTTTTTTACGATAGTCTATTCGCTGAAAGTAGGCGAGAAATCATGACCTATCCTCTGTAACTCAAAAAGGGCTGGAGCAAATTGGCTGTAAACTTCTATATCAATTCCTTGACTGACTCTTCCCAAATGGTAGAAATATTAGCTCGACAATTCTAGTCGTTTTTTAGTTACAGCATCGGGTTTTTGTATTGGTATTCATTATTTGAGTTTAAATAATGAAACCTGACTGGGGTAACCTTTAATATACTAACCTTTAATGTAGAAGATGGCGGCAAATAACAGAGAGTGATGATATCGTCCATTTACGTGCACAAACTTAGACAAATGTACTGTATCCACATCAAACCTACTCTCCCGTATCCAAAATGGCGACTGATTCTCGCACAGTTATAAATGACGTAATGATAGACGAATGAAAGCTCGTGCTATTGCCCCTCAACTTTCTCTTCATAATTGCTGAGGGGCACAGGGTCCTGGGTGAGGCTTTGGTTTCCCGGGCGTTTCTGCACCCTTCTCAGCTCCCCGCCATGGAGTGGCTTCGTTCACCCAGGCATTATTGTGGTCGGCAGGGAGGGTTCTGTGGGGGCGCTCGTTTATGGCCTTGGGGCTGTTCGGCCAGGCAGCTTTGGGAACAACAACAACAACTGCGGGTGCCCAACCCCGAAAAGGGTTGAAATAGGAGAGCTATCCCCCCGCCAAAGGCGGCTTTCTAGGGCCTTTCCTAGCTGATGCTGAGAGGATTGGGTTCTAGTCATGTGGTGATGGGCTGGTCTATCAGAGTGAGAACTGAGCAATCTCTGCCATACCCATAGCTTACTCTGACTGTTTTCCTTTTACTTATATATTTTCTAGATCTCAAGTGACGGCGTCTCTAACGTGGATTGACCTCCCAATCTACCAAGATTGGAAGCCAAAGCGTCACATTTTTCCCTTGCCCCTCAGCTTTCTCTTCATAATTGCTGAGGGACACAGGGCCCTGGGTGGGTCTTTGGTTTCCCGGGCGTTTCCGCACCCTCCTCCGCTCCCCGCCATGGAGTGACTTCGGTCACCCAGGCTTTATTGTGGTTGGCGGGGAGAGTTCTGTGGGGGCGCTCGGTTATGGCCTTGGCCTTGCTCAGGGCCTTGGGGCTGTTCGGCCAGGCAGCTTGGGGAACAACAACAACAACAACAACAACAACTAACACCCAAAAACAAAAGAGAATAGGTATATGCGGGTTTGAATGTGTGTAAGTGTTCGAACCTACTACTCGATACTTACTGCGTTTATAATGCATTGCAAGACACAAATCCTGACCAAATTTGAACCCACGAACGGCAAAATCGAAGCTCCGAAACGAACAAAATATTAGGTAAGTATTAATGAGAGTTTGATTAAGCTCCGGAAAGATTCAAAACTGTACTGCCACTATTTAAGTCCTAGAGTGTACAGTCATCAGTATATAATTATGGTTACAGCAATTAGATTTTTTAACTTTCAAAGCCAAGTTCTGAAATATCTAGTAAAAAAATATAGCATTGCATTCTCAAGTTTGTGCTCGATTCAAATGGATAAGTTACGGTCTAAGTGTTCGATACTTTCCCGAACAGAATCGAATCTTCTCATTAATTTGTTTACCTAATATTTACATTTCGAACGTTCATTTAGCAGTTCGAGAGTTCTTGTCATCATATTCTGGCAACTATTAGACGACTTTATTCAATTATTATGTTCCTTCCAACAACCAACCATACTCCTAAAATCGATTAACGAAGTTTACAACTTAGGAAGAAGCTCTAGTAATAATAAGGCTTCAAACTATCTCAACAAACCCTTTGAACTACCACATACCCTTCCTAAACTGTACAATATCGTCTAAATATACAGTATATAGAATTTATGATGTCGTGTGTACAGTACAGTCATGAGCTATAATACCTGTACACACCTATTTGAATCTGTATCGAAGCCAAACGAGACAATCATATGTTCTGTATAATGGTTTAGATGCTTATGTTCTGGGTGTGGTGTTCCGAGGTCGAATCCCGCTAGGACTATATGCTTTCATTAAGGGGAGGTCTCCACTTGAGGGATTTCTTTCTTGACTCCTTTCTCCCTCATGTTTAGCCCCATTGCTTTTCTAATTTTAAGACTTTCGCCCCATTATTTTGACGATTTTAAGAACCTTCGACCCATTTCTGTCAATTTTTAGACCTTTCGTGCCATTTAGGTGTCGATTTTATCCTGGCGAGCGATAGCGAGCCTGTAATTTAAGAGGAACCGGCTTTCAGCCGGGACATTTTTCTACCGAAAAATGTACAAATTTATCTTGAAAGGGGGTCAAGGGGATGTAATTTTAAGCTTGATGGAAGTTTAGGGAGGAAACTAAACCCCCCCCCCCTCCCCCCTTAATATATTCAAGTGCATTGGGGTTTGTAATGGAGGATTAATGTTAAGAACGGGGTGTTCTGTTATATCCCAGAAGCTTCATAACTTGGCTTTAAGGGGAGATGAGTGTTTTTTCTGGTTCCCTTTCTTCCTCTTGTTTAGCCCCATTATAGTTTTCCGATTTTACGATGTTTGCCCCATTAGTTTGTCGATTTTTAAGACCTTTCGCGTTACTTATTACCGATACTACCACTAATTAATAATCAGTATATGAAGGCTATTATAGAATAAGGATGTTGCAAAGATCATATTAACATTTTTTTCAACCTCCGGAGATACATTTCACGTGCCAGGAAAACATATACATAAATGGTACAAAATGTCTTAAAATTGACAACGAAATGGGGCGAAAGGTGTTAAAAACGCCAAACTAATTAACGGGCCGACCTTCTTAAAATCTCAAAACTAATGGGGCTAAACACGAGAGAGAAGGGGACCAAAAAAGCGCACCATCCCCCCTTAACCCCTTCCGTACCGGTGACGTCCTTTTAACTTTACTCTGGCGTGTTTATGCAGGTTTATAAGGGTCACCAGTAAGTAGCACGCTTCGAACTACCTCCCTTGACCCTTTATACTACCTCCCTTGACCCTTTATACTACCTCCCTTGACCCTTTATACTACCTCCCTTGACCCTTTATACTACCACAGATACTTCCTAAACTCTACAAATAGTTAGCATACAATTCAAAAGACATCGCCGGTAAAGATGGGGTTAAGGGGAGGTTTCTAGTTTGTTTCCTACTCCTCCAGCAATCTTAAAATGTCACCCCCTTGACCCCCTTTCAAGATAAATTTGTAAATTTTTCGGTAGAAAAATTTCCCGGCCGAAGGCCGATTACTCTTAAATTACATGCTCGCTATCGCTCGCCAGGATAAAATCGACACCTAAATTGCACGAAAGGTCTTAAAATTGACAGAATGGGGCGGAAATTCTTAAAATCACCAAACTAATGGGGCAAACGTCTTAAAATCTCAAAAGCAAAGGGGCTATAACCATGAGGGAGAAAGGGGTCAAGAAAAAAATCCCTCAAGTGGAGATCTCCCCTTAAGTATCTATATATTATTATTTATTTATCCTTTGAAACTGATATAGATATTTTGGAGGCCTCTCATAATTATACAGTCATATATTTCCCCAGTATTTTTCTTAACTTTCTACCAATAATTTGTCTGTTCACCCGAGCAATGTAGTTGTCCAGTTAATTACGACTGCCTAATTATTTTCGTAATTGATAAGTAAATTGAATGCACATATCTCTCTCTCTCTCTCTCTCTCCTTCTATTTCTCTCTCTTTCTATTTATATTTCTCTCTGTCTCTGTCTCTCTCTCTCTCTCTCTCTCTCTCTCTCTCTCTCTCTCCAAGATTCTTTACCGTAAGTTGTGCCTAGCTTGTACGAAAGTTAAGTTGGGGTGAATTAAATTAGGGTAAGATTTATATATTGTCTTGTAAGCAGCCTTCTCAGCAGGAATTTATGATATATATATATATTTAACCCATTCAGTACCAGGGACGCCCCTTTTATCAGATTCTGGCAACGATTAGACGATTTTATTCAGCTTAGGAAGGACCTCTAGCAATAATATGGCATCAAACTATCCCAACCAACTTTTCTAACTACCACAGATCCTTCCTAAGCTGCATAGTATCGTCTAAATAAAGCTAACATGCTATATAACACACGTCGCTGGTACTGAAAGGGATATACCGTATATATATAATAATATTAATTTGTGTGTGTTATGCTAATAATAACAATAATATTTAATAATACTGATAAGGTTTATTTTGAGCCAGCAGCATAGTGGACTTAAAATACACAGACCTAACCTAGATCTTATCGTAAGGGATCTCTTAAAAGTACAGGCTCGCTATTGGTCGCCAGGAAAACATCGACACCTAAATGACACGAAAGGGCTTAAAAATATCAGCGAAATGGGGCGAAAGGTCATAAAATCACCAAACTAATGGGCCGAATGTTATAAAATCTCAAAACTAATGGGGTTAAGAATAAGGGAGAAAGGCGTCCAGAAAAAACAACCTATCTCCCTTAAACCTAATATATTCCTTCTTACTCCCGTTTAAGGGGAGATCCTTCACTTTTTGGTCAATTGTTTTATTTATTTATTATTTTTCTAGTTTCCTCGCTAGACCTCTTTTAACCTTCTCAAGCTTAAATATGAAGCCCCCCTAGACCCCCTTTCAAGGATAAATTAAAGCCTTTTTTTCGGTCGAAAAATGTCCTGGCCGAAGGCCGATTCCTCCTAAACTACAGGCTCGCTATCGCTCGCCAGGAAAAAATCGAGACCTAATTGGCAGGAAAGGTCTTAAAATTGACAGAAATAGGGCGAAAGTTCATAAAATCGCCAAAATAATGGGGCTAAAGATGAGGGAGAAGGTGGTCTAGAAAAGCGCCATGTCTCCCCTTAAGTACTTCTAGGCAAATCATTATACTATTATAGCTTTAACCAATCGACCATTTGCGAGTTTCGTTCTATAAGGAAGTTGGAGCTGTAGATATTGATATGCAACCAAATGAACTGTGAAAACGCGGTTGTAATACCTTAATGAATACACAAAACTCAATTCAACCTACATCATTATTGCGTCTCTATTTACCATCGATGTCTACAGCTCCTACTTCCTTATAGCCTGAAACTCGCAAATGGTCAATTGTCAAGATATATAAACAGACAGACAAGAGCCTATAATTATCCCTACCTAATTTAATTTAACCCCTTCTCTACCGGCGACAACTTTTTAAGGGGAGGTTTTTAATTTGTTCCCTATATCTCCATCAAGCTTACGATTACACCCCCTAGACCCCCTTTCAAGATAAGACGTTCGCCGCATTAGTTTGACATTTTTCGGTAGAAACTTTTTCGCCCCATTCCTCTTACATTACAGGCTAGCTATCGCTCGCCAAAAAATCGACACGTAATTGGCACGAATTTCTTAAAATGACAGAAATAGCGGCGAAAGTTTTAAGATGAACTAATGGGCGAAAGTCTTAAAATCTCATAAAAATGTACACATTTATCTTGAGGGAGAAAGGGGGTCTAGGGCTGTAATCCCTCAAGTGATGGAAATCTAGCGAACCCCTTCTCTACCGGCGACATCTTTTTAATTTGATTTCAGCTAGATTGGTACGATTTTATGGAACTTAGGAAGGGTATACGGTAGCTAAGAGGATTAATTGAACTGGTGGGTAGCATATTAATGGGTAGACGTTCTTCCAAGTTGGATAAAATCGTCTAGCATTTGCCAGAATTCAATGGAAAGGACCTCGCCGGTACAGGATGGGTTAATTGATCCTACCCTAACCTTATTCTAACCTAGGCTAACTATAAGTAACACCCCGTTCTTAACATTAATCATCAAATTACAAACCCCAATGTACTTGAATAAACTAATGAAAGCATATGGTCCTCCCGGGATTTGAACTCGGGACACCACACCCAGAACATAAGCACTTAAATAATACCAACCTTGGACTAAATATAAGCTTAGCTAAACCTGACCAAGGCCTTCAGTAATCATATTTTAGCCTATGTTTGTCAAATTTATTCAAGCAGAATATACTGCTAATGGTGTGCGCTCCTGTAGAAATTCATATTTCAGAAAGAGAGAGAGAGAGAGAGAGAGAGAGAAAGAAAGAAAGAGAGAAAGAAAGAAAGAGAGAGAGAAAGAAAGAAAGAGAGAGAGAGAGAGAGAGAGAGAGAGAGAGAGAGAGAGAGAGAGAGAGAGAGAGAGAGAGAGAGAGAGAGAGACTGGGAGCGACTGTGGCTGTTCCTCGACCACATAATTATTATATCGCAGTACCAACGTTCATTTCTCTACAGATACTTTGTCATGTGGAATTATATATGTCGCTCTTTCTGTCTCTATGATTGTATTAATATTAATTAATTCAATTGCAATGTTCACTCACACTTGCAATAAGAATGTATACGTTTGATCATTGTTATTCATTTGCACATTAACTGGTCTTCAGATAGTGTTCAAAACTTATTTTTAGCTAGTTTTTCTCACTTTGACCAGTGCCACATGTAATTGAGATGTTTACAAAATATGAGAGAGAGAGAGAGAGAGAGAGAGAGAGTGAGAGCGAGTGAGAACAAGAGAGAGAGAGAGAGTGAGTGCGAGAGTGAGTGCGAGAGTGAAAGCGAGTGAGAACAAGAGAGAGAGAGAGAGAGAGAGAGAGAGAGAGAGAGAGAGAGAGAGAGAGAGAGGAGATAGGAGAGAGAGAGAGACAGAGACTTAGTGGTGTCCCTGACCGGAATGAAAGCAGTGCACATTTATTAAAACATTTTTGACAGCCAGATAATTGGAAATGTCTGGTTGTCCCCCCACATAAACACACACACACAAACAAACAAACAAACACACACACACACACACACACACACACACACACACACACACACAAACAAACACACACACACACACCAGGGCCATAGTGATTCATTACCCGCGGCTAATTTCCCACCTTAAGGGGGGTCACCGGGTTTTTTTTTATCTTTCTCTCCGTTTCTCTCTTTCCCTGGCGTGTATCCATTCGGCCCCATTCAGCCAACTGTTTTAAGACGTTTATCCCCATCCAAGTGTCGATTTCTTCCTGGCGAGCGATAGCGAGCCAGCATTGTATGGAGAAATCCGGCTTCGCCGGAGAAATATTTCTATCAAAAAATGTACAAATTTAGCTTGCTGTCAAAACAAAAACATATATATGCTGGCTCGCTACCGCTCGTCAGGAAAATATTGACACCTGGATGGGGGTACACGTCTTAAAACAGTAGGCTTAATGGGTCCGAATGGATACAAGCCAAAGAGAGAGGGAGAGAAAGAGAAAAAAGCGAGGTGGGCTCCCTTAATGTTACGCAGGGATCTATACTCGGGTTTTTTTCAACAATTCCCGCCCACTCACCGATTCTCTGCAATCTCTCTCTCTCTCTCTCTCTCTCTCTCTCTCTCTTCGCCGCAATGTTACATCTCTCTCGCTATTCTATTACTACTACAATAATCAATGTTCCTCAGAGCTCTCCCAGTGTATACCACCTCCTCTACGTAGAGTACGTGGTACCCGTCTTGAAACACAGTCCCACCCCTACTCTGTGCAACTCTCCAACCCAGGAGTGAAACGTTACTGTCTTTCTTCTATTCAACAGCTGAGCTGTGGAACTCTCTCCCAGAATCAGTCTTTCCCTCTTTCTGTGATTTAAATTGCTTCAAACTCTGTGTGTCCAGTAATTTTGACTCGAACGTCCCTTGATTTTGGCCCCGTCACTCTTTCAACAATGGGGGAGGCACTCGCTACAGGCAGTTCTGCCTTTCGTCTCCCTTACTCTCATAGGAAAAGAAAAATACTGACGGTAAATTGCAAACTTCCCAACAAGATTTCTGTTATTTTGAAGATTTTGAAGTGAAATATTGTGCTAATTATATAAGCTTGGTCTTAATATGATGCAGAGACAGTAGTTTCATATTTGTCCATTGAGTATAGAAACATTAGAAATAAAGAGGTAGGCTACGTATGAGAGTGGGACAACAGGGACCCCTACGGCCAGAATGGAAGGAAGGGTGCTATGCTGGTATGGACATGTTGAATGAATGGGAGATGAAAGGCTTACAAAGAGAATATATGAGTCAGAAACAAGGGGAAATAGATTGAGAGGAAGACTTCACAAGAGATGGAGAGATGGTGTGAAAAAAGCGTTGGAAGATAGAGAAAAGACTGACGAACAGGCAAGAGGAGTGGTGACCAATAGGAATGAGTGGAGAATGATTGTGAATAGATGAGGAATAATGCGGTCGTGGGGAGTGGGTGTCGGGCGCCAGTTGGACTAGATAATAGTCCGTCAGGCACCTGGCCCAGGGAGCTGGTGTATTTATGAAGGAAGTGATGTGGGCGGGTATTGTGGTGCACTCTGCTGTGTGTCTGCCTGCTGAGACTGGAACCTCTGCGGGAGGTCTAGGGCCTGGGAGTCTTTTGCTGGGGATCCCAAATGGGCCTTGGTCTCTGGGTCTTTTCCTGGATGACCTGGATGTGCGTGAATTTTAATTTATATTATATTTTGTTGCTTCTGTTCGAGCTATGTCTCGAGTCGGCCACTCCCAGCTATGGGGTATGTGCCTTAAGGGGAGATTTCCACTTGAGGGATTTTTTTCTTTACCCCTTTCTCCCTCATGTTTAGCCCCGTTGTTTTTTTAGATTTTAAGACGTAGTTTGGCGATTTTAAGAACTTTCACCCCATTTATGTCACTTTTAAGAACTTTCGTGCCATTTACAGTAGGTGTCGATTTTTTCCTGGCGAGCGATAGCGAGCCTGTAATTTAAGAGGAACCGGCCTTCGGCCGGGACATTTTTCTACCGAAAAATGTACAAATTTATCTTGAAAGGGGGTCAAGGGGGTGTAATTTCAAGCTTGATGGAAGTCTAGGAAACACACTAAATACCTCCCCTTAATATACATATATACATTTATTCAAGAATATATCTTTCCTTGCCTTCATTTTCCCTGTGGTTTATTTGTTTGTCGTACTTGTATTTTAGCAAAGATTAAAAGCTGGTCGGTATATCACGGAAAATGGGACATGGGGCACTGATGAAGGTGTCAAGCTGAACCAGACATTGTGGGATAACTGTAGGTAGCGCCAACGAACTTGACAAACATCTCGATCCCTGACCTCTTCGTAACTCAATAGAGGACCTTGAGCAAACTGGCTGTCAATATCCACACACATTTCCTAGTCGACTCTTCCCAAATGATAGAAACGCCAGCCCGATTGTTTGCATTCATTTCGAGTTACGAGAAGTTAAGGGGTTCAGATTATTGTCAAGTACGCTGGCGCTACCCCTACCATATGTGTTTCACGGTGTTATGGGGGTCTCTGTTTTTTTTTTTTTTTTTTTTTTTTTTTAGTCTGTGTTGGGCTTTTACCTATCTATCTATTTAGGCATCTAGGTATCGTTTTCCTATGACTTTCATACAAGAATACATCTCTCCTTACGTTCATGCATTCTATCATTTCTGTATTTTTGTTTATGATGGTCTACCGGATTATCATCTGTCTGTCTATGGGTCTCTTATATCTCTCTCTCTCTCTCTCTCTCTCTCTCTCTCTCTCTCTCTCTCTTAACCTTCTCTCTCTCTCTCTCTCTCTCTCTCTCTCTCTCTCTCTCTCAACCTTCTCTCTCTCTTAACCTTCTCTCTCTCTCTCTCTTAACCTTCTCTCTCTCTCTCTCTCTCTCTCTCTCTCAACCTTCTCTCTCTCTTAACCTTCTCTCTCTCTCTCTCTCTCTCTCTCTCTCATTGCTCTCTCATTTCTCTCTCTCCATCTCTCTCTCTCTCTCTCTCCCCTCCTTCTCTCTCTCTCTCTCTCTCTCTCCCTTATCCTTCTTATTAATTTAATTAGCTTTATACTGGTTTACCTGCTTGCCTTATTGTTCCGTCTCATATTATATTTATGTCCAGAGAAAAATACAAATAAAAGAGCCTACCCTGCTGTCCATGGAAGAAAACCGGAAATGGGACAATGGGACAATGGGCCCTAATTAATTAATCCAGCTGAACCACTGTGGCCAAACGATGTGGGTCACGGGATTCTGTGACTGTATGTATGTCTGTTTACGTGTGCGCGTATGTATGTATGTATGTATTGCATGTACGCTCTAGGACATAAAAACCGTGGCCTGAAATTTCGAAACCATTCCGAGCTGAATTGAATCGTCTCATTAATCCATTGTCTAATGTTTACATTTTGTAGGTTCGATTTGCTGTTCGAGAGTTTACATGATGAACTAAGTAAACCTGCCGCATTTCAGCTACCGACTGTGAGAAGAAGAAGAAGAAGAAGAAGAAGAAGAAGAAGAAGAAGAAGAAGAAGAAGGAGGAGGAGAAGAAGAAAAGAAGAAGAAGAAGAAGAAGCAGAAGAAGAAGAAGAAGAAGAAAGAAGAAGAAGAAGAAGAAGAAGAAAAGAAGAAGAAGAAAAGAAGAAGAAGAAGAAGAAGAAGAAGAAGAAGAAGAAGAAAAGAAGAAGATGAAGAAGAAGAACCCAAAAGAAAACGAAAATAAGAAGAAAGAAAACTGTTAACGTAACTAAACTTGATATTTCATAAAGGTCATGATGATAGTTCACTGTGACCTTTGAAACACTTGACAACAAAAGCTACTTGACATTAAGCTAGCCTAAAAATAGTCAAGGATTTTTTTTTCTCAAGACGTTTATGGGGAACAAAGGTTATTAGCCCTTACTGTACCGAAGACGTCTTTTTCATCATATTTTGGCAACTATGAGACGATTATATTCAGCTTAGGAAGGATCTCTGGCAATAACAAGGCTTCAAACTATCTCAACTAACCCTTTTAACTACCACAGATCCTTCCTAAGCTGCGTAATATAGTCTAAATATTGCTAGAATAAAACATAACACACGTCGCTGGTACTCAAAGGGTTAAAAGTAGAACAGGAAGAAGGCTTAGTATTCTTACTTTATGGGGGGGGGGGGATTTTTTTTTTCTTTTTCTCTGGGTTGTATCCATTCGACCCCATTCGGCCTACTGCTATAATAAGTTTATCCCCATCCAGATGTTGATTTATGCCTGGCGAACGATAGCGAGCCACCATATTTTGGATAATGAGTTAGACATCTTTTTATCAAAAAATAAACAAAAAAATATCTTCAAGGAGGGTCACGGGTAGGTGTTTTTAATCTTGATGGAGGTCTAGGCTAAATTTGGATCTCTCCATAAAATACTGGCTCGCTATCGCTCGCCAGGAATAAATGAACACCTGAATGGGGATAAATGTCTTGAAACAATAGGCTGAATGGGGCCAAATGGATACAACTAAGAAAGATTAAAAAAAACAGGTCAACCCCCTTAACTCCAACTGTGTGTGTTTTTTTTTTTTTTTTGGGGGGGGGGGATTATTGTGAATTTGTATTATTATTTGTTTAGGGTGTTATCGTTTGTCTTTCGTTTCGTTTTCTACAAGGGTTTAATTGACCACTTGCGAGTTTCGGCCTATAAGGAAGTTGGAGCTGTTGATATCGATATTTAGCAGAATTACTAGCTCTAATGCGGTTTTAGTACACTTATAAACATACAAAACCAAATTTAACATACTATTTATCCATCAGAAACCTACATAATTACTGTATTTGTGTTAAATATCGATGTTTACAGGCCGAACTTCCTTATAGCCTGAACTCGCAAGTGGCCAATTAGCAGCGTTGTGGTTTAGCCCTTAGATTCCCTTCAAGCTATATCTAAAAAAAATATATATATAATTAAATATATAATAATAATAATAATAATAATAATAATAATAATAATAAATAATGCCTTCTACATGCCACTTTCATCTTAAAACCTATAATTAATTAAATGAATGATATATAAAACAACATAAAACAAATCTCCTACATGCCACTGTCTGCTTTAAAACGTCCCTCCTTCCCCCCCCCCCCCCCCCCCCTTTGTCTTTTTTGCTTGTTTTTGTTTTTGTTCTATTTCTGTTCCATATAAACTCAAATGGCCGGGTCACTATTAACTTCTTCTGTACCTGCAGCGTCATTTTAATTTTAAGCTGGCTACTATTAGACGATTGTATTCAGCTTAAATATGACCTCCAGCAATGAAAAGGCGTCAAGGTATCTCACTGAATCCTTTTACTACCACAGATCCTACTTAAACTGCACAAAATCGTCTGAATATAGCTAGAATATAACTGAAAAGACGTCGCCGGTACAGAAGGGGTTAATGTTCACGATTTGTTTTCTTCAATATTCCAACTACTCCCTCTCGGTCATAGGCTGAGAGCCTGCACATTCACCGCTCAACACGGTGAAGCCCGTGAGGTCTTGTTCCAGCCTAGGAAGTGAGACAAGTGAAGCACGAGTTACAACCAGCCCTCGCCGCTCTTGGTTGCTCACTCTTGCTCGAAGCAGTCCCACTTCTGAGGCTGCTTCACCTTTATGCTTCACTGTCTCACTTCCTAGACTCGGACCCTCACTCTCAGAACGCCACCCATTGAGCAATTAACTCACTAGGCATTGCCCCCCTGTAGCATATTTTGAATGTGGGAATATTCATACAGAGCTATTTAATCTGGGAGCAATGAGGGTATTTTTTTGGCGTTTCGGTGGGCTTTGTGGTAATGCACTGATACTAGGTACAGCACAAATTCAATCCCAATAATATCTTCCCATTGACACATCGGGATTTGAACTCGGGACCTTTGGATTACCAGTCCAGTGGCAAGACCACTCCACCACACCTCCCCTATAGTATCTTGTTATCTGTTATAGAGATTGCCACCTGCAAGTCGCACCGATTAAGTGTCGCCCATCGGTAATTTGTTTAGGGTTTATTCCCCTAGATGGGTTGCCCGCCAAGGCTAACGAGTCCCATCCACCCAGAAACACCCCTATCAGATAACAAGGAGAGCGCTAACACCAGAGACAACCCTATCACATTATAGGGGAAGAGTAGACGAGAGGATTCTTCCACACCTATTACCTTGATGATATATTATACACACACACACACACACACACACACACACACACACACACACACACTCATACACACACACACACACACACATAGCCATTACATTCCTGGGTAAAACAACATATTCTAAATTAACCACGGCAAATGATACAAACTAATAATCCTGCGCTGGAAATACACGTGGATTACCCGCTGCTTTTAGGCCTGGATAAATAAAAGATACCCCCCCCCCCGGGAGTTAAAAATGAAAAACCCATCTTTAAATTGCGGGAGTGTGTGTGTGTGTCTGGGTGGGAGGGAGGGCGGGGAGAGAGAGAGAGAGAGAGAGAGAGAGAGAGAGAGAGAGAGAGAGAGAGAGAGAGAGAGAGAGAGAGAGAGAGAGAGAGAGGGGGGGGGGTAGAATGCCAGAGAGGGAGGAAGAAGAGAGAGAGGGAAAAAATAAGAGAGAGAGAGAGAGAGAGAGAGAGAGAGAGAGAGAGAGAGAGAGAGAGAGAGAGAGAGAGAGAGAGAGAGAGAGAGAGAGAGAGAGAGAGAGAGCGAGAATACATTAAGCGGATGTAGGTGAGAGGTAGAGATCCTGCATTAACAGAGATCGGCAATATTTACTTCTCTCTGGGAGCTATTTTGGTGCAGCAATAATCGAAAAACAGGAAGATATGTTTTTGTTTGTGTTCTTTTTTAACCCTTTAAGGGGGAGGTAGTCGCTTTTGCTGGACCCTCTTCTCCCTCATGCTTTGCATATTTGTTTTGAGATTTGAAGACGTTCGGTACGTTAGTTTGGCGATTTTGAGACCTTTCGCCCCAGTTCCTTGTCAATATTTAGTCCTTTCTTGCCATATAGGTGTCGATTCTTTCCTGGTGAGCGATAGCGAGACTATATACTTAGAAGGAACAGGCCTTCGGCCGGGAAATTTTTCTACCGAAAAATGTACAAATTTGTCTTTAAAGGGGGTCTAGAGGGTGTTTTTCTTAAGCTTGTGAGTGGCCGTTGTGTGTGTGTGTGTCCGTATATAGGTGAGTCCGTATGTGCGTGTTTCCGTATGTGAATGTTTGTGTCGGTGGGTGTGTTCGTGTGTGACTATCTGTATGTCCGCGTGTGTCCAGATGTTAGTGTGCCCATTCGTGGGTGTGTACATGTGTAACTATATATGTATGTGCATGTGTTCGTATGTGAGTATGTCAGTTCGTGAGTGTGTACATGTGTGACTATATATGTATGTGCATGTGTTCGTATGTGAGTATGTCCGTTCGTGGGTGTGTACATGTGTGACTATATATGTATGTGCATGTGTTCGTATGTGAGTATGTCAGTTCGTGGGTGTGTACATGTGTGACTATATATGTATGTGCATGTGTTCGTATGTATGTCCGTTCGTGGGTGTGTACATGTGTAACTATATATGTATGTGCATGTGTTCGTATGTGAGTATGTCCGTTCGTGGGTGTGTACATGTGTGACTATATATGTATGTGCATGTGTTCGTATGTGAGTATGTCAGTTCGTGGGTGTGTACATGTGTGACTATATATGTATGTGCATGTGTTCGTATGCGAGTATGTCCGTTCGTGGTTGTGTACATGTGTAACTATATATGTATGTGCATGTGTTCGTATGTGAGTATGTCAGTTCGTGGGTGTGTATATGTGTGACTCTATTCGTATGTCCCGTGTCCGTATGTGAGTGTGTCCGTTCGTGGGTGTGTGACTGTATTCGTATGTCTGCGTGTTCGTATATGAGTGTGCATGTGTGGCCATATGTGCGTATGTCCGATAGTGAATATGCCCGCGTGTGTGTGTTAATAAGTGTGTTCGTAAGTATATATACAGTATATATATTTTTTTCTATGGGGATGAGGGAGACAAAGGGAAAAACTTCCTGTGACGAGTGCCTCCCCCAGAGTTGAAAGAGTGACGGGGCCAAAATCAAGGAATGTTCGAGCCAAAACGTGTGTGTGTGTGTGTGTGTGTGTGAATGTGTGTGTGTGTGTGAATGTGTGTGTGTGTGTGTGTGTGTGTGTGTGTCTGTATGTGGGTGTGTAATCATAAGCCTTTGTTAGTCCAATTTATGACAAAAGCTTCCCTCAACTTTTCCACTATCACTGTTTGGCCTTTTGTCAGCTGATCCCATTTTTTTTTTTTTTTTTTTTTTTTAAAGAATCTTTATATGCGGTTCACGTTTCACATCTCTCTCTCTCTCTCTCTCTCTCTCTCTCTCTCTCTCTCTCTCTCGTTTTCACCGTCGATTAGATATATTATTTTATTCTGACTATTATTCACCCCTTTTGATGACACGTTTAATTTTTTTTTTTTTTTTGACAAATAGACTAACAATCTTTAGCAATTATAAGGTTTCGAACTATCTCAATCAACCCCTATAACCACCCCAGATCCTCCCTAAGCTGAATACAACCGTCTGAACATGGCTAGCATAAAATATAACAGACGTCGCTGGTGCATAACGGGTTAAGGAACAATTCAAACTAAAAAACAGTCTAGATTTCACAAGGTAAAAACGAAGTCCCCCGTTACTCTAAAAGTTCTATCCCTGTAAATCCTTATCGGCTTTGTACTGCACACGAGTAGTTTTGGAGGCATTCTTTTCCTCCATATTTTCTTTTGTTTCTTTTCCTCCGCATTTCTTTTGTTTGTTGTGTGTGTTTAACCCCTTCTGTACCGGCAACGTCTTTTTAATTGTATTCTAGCTATATTTAGACGATGTTGTGCTGCTCAAGGAGGATCTGTGGTAGTAAAAGGGGCACGATATATCTTAAAATTGACAACGAAATGTGACGAAACGTCTTAAAATCGCCAAACTAATGGGCCTAACGTCTTAAAATCTGTCAACTAATGGGGCTAAACATGAGGAAGAAGGGGGACCAGAAAAAGACCCATCTCCCCTTAAATTATAGGGAAAAAAAACTCTTATCACACTGAGTGGTTTGATACAAAAAGAAACTCTAATGGTATCCACAATAATTAGAAAACGAGTTAATATTATACATATTTACGAAACACACACCAGAAAGTCTACATCCACAATCATAGGAACGTATTGTATCTTTACTATTATATTCGCATTTCCAAAACTTGCCGTATGTCTGTATGTGCACCTCGTAAATGCTACAATAAACATTTAAGGGGAGGTATTTAGTTTGTTCCCTAGACCTCCATCAAACTTAAAATTACACCCCCTAGATCCCCTTTCAAGATAAATTTGTACATTTTTCGGTAGAAAAATGTCCCGGCCGAAGGCCAGTTCCTCTTAAATTACAGGCTCGCTATCGCTCGTCAGGAAAATATCGACACTTAAATGGCACGAAAGTTCTTAAAATTGACAGAAATGGGGCGAAAGTTCTTAAAATCGCCAAAGTAAAGGGGGCGAGCGTCTTAAAATCTAAAACGCAATGGGGCTAAACATGAGAGAGAAAGGGGTCCAGAAAAAATCCCTCCAGTGGATATCTCCCCTTAAGGTCGAAACAACAACAATATCACTATACTCGGTTTCATTTCATCTGACGGTAAAATGCAAAGTTCCCATCTAGATTTTTCAGTTATTTTGCAGATTGTGTAGTGAAATTTGGTGCTAATTATTTAAACATTGGTCCTAATATGATGCAGAGACATAGTGGTTTCATATTTTCTTCATTAAGTATCGATAAATTAGCTGCTAAGGGATTCAATATACCGTCATATGAAATTAAATAGAGTATAGTAAACTATGGTATTACACAATTTCTCAAAGCTCACGCAAGCAAGATTTAATACAATTTCACAAGACCATATGTTATACTCCACTGCGATTTATATTTCCAAACCCTTGTCTTTGTACAGAATATGTGACCAAAATCTATACAATGTAATTAATAGGTCATTCCAACAACAACAACAACAACAACAACAACAACAGCAGCAAAACACTAACAAGAATATGAATAGTATAAAATAATCCCTCTTCTAACATTTTGCAATCTCATTCTCTCATTCTCTCATTCTCTCTTTCTCTATCTCTCTCTCTCTCTCTCTCTCTCTCTCCAATAAGGTGAAACAATATGATCAGAAAAACATTTCCCAAAAAATCTTTTATTCAGAAGCGTTTAATAAAGAATTCCCGAGAAAGAATCTGGAGAGTGTGGAGTAATTTAATACAAAATTGTATGATTAAATTGAAGACATCCCTTACAAATATTAGTGAACTGTTGGGAGGTCTGTGTGTGTGTGTGTGTGTGTGTGTGTGTGTGTGTGTGTGTGTGTGTGTGTGTGTGTGTGTGTGTGTGTGTGTGTGTGTGTGTGTGTGTGTGTGTGTGTACAAAGAGAGTGAAAGATAGTGGGTGTGTGAGTGTGTTTCTTTTGATATATATGCATTATATATATATATCCAGAGAGAGAGAGAGAGAGAGAGAGAGAGAGAGAGAGAGAGAGAGAGAGAGAGAGAGAGAGAGAGAGAGAGAGAGAGAGATAGCGAGAGCGAGAGCGAAAGAGAGAGAGAGCGAGAGAACAAGTCCAAGAGCATGAGAGAGAGCACTCGTGACTTCTTAAACTTTCCAAGAGGAGTTAACTTTGGTCATTTGTTTCATTTTCTGTCTCCTTACGGGTCCCTTAGCTTCGTGAAAAATGTCGCAAGTGGCGTCAAGTGTCGTATATTTCCCTGCACTAACAGCCATAGGAGTTTAACCTCCTTCCTGCCGGGGGCCCGTGCTGGGAGGGAGAAGTTAGGCCAGGTTAACCTCTCCTGTACCGGCGACAATAATAATTGTTATCCTTATTTTGGATACTATTAGACGATATTATTCAGTTTAAACAAGGACCTACAGCAATAAACAGATTTAAACAAGGACCTACAGCAATAAACAGATTTCGAACTATCTCACTTAAGGGGAGGTTTCTAGTTTGTTCCCTAGACTTCCATCAAGCTTAAAATTACACCCTCTAAACCCTCTTTCAAGCTAAATTTGTAAATTTTTCGGTAGAAAAATTTCCCGGCCGAAGGCCGGTTCCTCTTAAATTACAGGCTCGCTATCGCTCGCCAGGAAAAAATCGACCCCTAACTGACACGAAAGGTCTTAAAAGTGACATAAATGGGGTGAAAGTTCCAAACTAATGGGGCGAACGTCTTACAATCTCAAAAGCAATGGGGCTAACCATGAGGGAGAAAGGGGTCAAGAAAAAAATCCCTCAAGTGGAGACCTCCCCTTAACCCTTTTTACTACCACAGATACTTCTTAAACTGCACAAAATCGTCTAAATATAACTAGAATTAAATGAAAAATACGTCGTCGGTATAGAAGAGGTTAACCCTTTCACGCTTATGACGCGTTTTGAGCCTATTAGGGATACTTTAAAGCCATTGTTACCATCAGGGGTATTTAGAAACCTTTAGTTTAGTTACTTCAACCTCTGCAGTTGTCTTTGAGTTAGCTGTGGGCAGAACACTCATTTTGGAGAGGTAATTATAAGAGTGAGAGACCTCTATTTCTTATTGCTAATCTGGCAACCTCTGCGTCACAAAAGCGTGGAAGAGTTAATAGGTTAACGTCTTGTGTGGCCGAGGAACTAGTTGCTATAATAATGTAATAATAATAAGAACATAAAGCAAATATGAAAAATGGAAATCTGCAGAAGGCATATTGGCCCATACGAGGCAGACCCCTTCTTCCCTACATTCCTGTTTGTTCTTTTACACCCTTATCTCTCTCACCCTTATCACTTAACCCCTTGAAGCTCTAACGCGTTTTAGCAGTTTATTTTGGCTATCATTAGACGATTTTATGCAGCTTAGGATCTGTGGGTATTAGAAGGGTAAAGACTATCTCAATCAACTCTTTGACTTCCATATACCGTTACTAATCTAAATAAAATCGTCTAATAGTAGCCAGAAAACAGAACAGAAACGCATATTGGAGCTGGAAAGGGTTAATCTCTCACTATAACCTATACCCCCTGCACTACCTATATCCCCTACACCACATCTATCTTATAGCTACCTAAGAACATCTCTCACTACAGCCTATATCCCCTACACTACATCTATCTTATAGCTACCTATGAACATCTCTCACTACAGCCTATATCCCCTACACCACATCTATCTTATAGCTACCTATGAACATCTCTCACTACAGCCTATATCCCCTACACCACATCTATCTTATAGCTACCTATGAACATCTCTCACTACAGCCTATATCCCCTACACCACATCTATCTTATAGCTACCTATGAACATCTCTCACTACAGCCTATATCCCATACACTACATCTATCTTGTAGCTACCTATGAACATCTCTCACTACAGCCTATATCCCATACACTACATCTATCTTATAGCTACCTATGAACATCTCTCACTACAGCCTATATCCCCTACACCACATCTATCTTATAGCTACCTATGAACATCTCTCACTACAGCCTATATCCCCTACACCACATCTATCTTATAGCTACCTATGAACATCTCTCACTACAGCCTATATCCCCTACACCACATCTATCTTATAGCTACCTATGAACATCTCTCACTACAGCCTATATCCCATACACTACATCTATCTTGTAGCTACCTATGAACATCTCTCACTACAGCCTATATCCCATACACTACATCTATCTTATAGCTACCTATGAACATCTCTCACTACAGCCTATATCCCATACACCACATCTATCTTATAGCTACCTATGAACATCTCTCACTACAGCCTATATCCCCTACACCACATCTATCTTATAGCTACCTATGAACATCTCTCACTACAGCCTATATCCCCTACACCACATCTATCTTATAGCTACCTATGAACATCTCTCACTACAGCCTATATCCCCTACACTACATCTATCTTATAGCTACCTAAGAACATCTCTCACTATAGCCTATATCCCCTACACCACATCTATCTTATAGCTACCTATGAACATCTCTCACTACAGCCTATATCCCATACACCACATCTATCTTATAGCTACCTATGAACATCTCTCACTACAGCCTATATCCCCTACACCACATCTATCTTATAGCTACCTATGAACATCTCACTACAGCCTATATCCCCTACACTACATCTATCTTATAGCTACCTATGAACATCTCTCACTACAGCCTATATCCCCTACACTACATCTATCTTATAGCTACCTAAGAACATCTCTCACTATAGCCTATATCCCCTACACCACATCTATCTTATAGCTACCTATGAACATCTCTCACTACAGCCTATATCCCATACACCACATCTATCTTATAGCTACCTAAGAACATCTCTCACTACATCTCTCATTGCTGTCCCGGGCGAAGGCCGATTCCTCTCCAAATACAGGCTCGCTATCGCTCGCCAGGAAAAAAATCGACCCCTAAATGGAACGAAAGGTCTTAATATTGGTAAGGAAATGAGGCAAAAAGTCTGAATATCGCCAAACTAATGGGGCGAATGTCTTGAAATCTCATAACTAATAGGGCTAAACATGAGGGAGGAGGAGGACTCGAAAAACCAACTGCCTCCCCTTACAGCCATGCACTAAGTCTCCCGAGCGACCCTTTTGTGTATTACTCACCGCTGTTAATTAACCCTTTCAAGCTCCAATATACGCGTTTCTGTTTGGTTTCTGGCTACTATTAAACGATTTTATTCAGATTAGTGACGGTATGTGGAAGTCGAGGGGTTGATTGAGATAGTATTTACACTTTTACTACCCACAGATCCTTCCTAAGCTGCATAACATCGTCTAATGATAGCCAAAATAAACTGCCAAAACGCGTCAGAGCGTCAAAGGGTTAATTTAGGGAGGTGTCAAGCTAATTAATTAATTTAGGGAAGTGTCAATCTAATTAGTCGTCTCTGGGCTTTGATCGCGCTAATTACACTGCACGACAAGCATATGCAGTTGCTTAATTGCACAGAACTGCATTACTGTACAGGGCCGGTCAAAAGTTTCTCTATTTCCTAACTCCATTACTGATTGTGTAGTGAAATATGGTGCTAATTAGGTAAACTTGACCTTAATACAATGCGGTGACATAGCAGTTTCATATTGTTTTCCATTAATATTGAAAAATTAGCTGCTAAGGGATTCAATTTACCGGCAGTTACAATGAAACAGGGTATAGGTATACTGATGGTGATTTACCCTCGGAGATAGGAGTGTTCTTTGGGGAACCTGATCTTGAAGAGGAATATTAAAATTATGGAAAAGACGAAGGCCGGTTCCTTCTTAAATTACATGAAAAGATCTACACCTAAATGGAACAAAACGTCTTAATAGCGACAAAGAAATGGGACGAAAGGTCTCAAAATCGCCAAATTAACGGAACGAACGTCTTTAAATCTCAAAACTAATATGCTAAACATGAGACAGAAGGGGGTCCATAAAAAGCGACTACCTCCCCCTTAAGGTGCATGAGTTGAGATAAACATGGACTAATAATCGCCAACCTGCACATAATTATCTTGCAAAATGCAATGTCATTGACATAATTATTAACAATGGCATAAAGGATTATGTGGATCGTCTACACCGGACCTGCAAGAGAAAACGGCTTTCGGTCGGGAAATTTTTTCTATCGAAAAATGTACAAATTTATCTCGAAAGGGGGTCTTGGGGTGTTTTATTAAAAGTTTGATGGAGGTCTAGAGAGGAAACTAGAAAAATAATATCAAGATGAATACATATGCAAATTTATACACCTATCCAAGATCCGAATTTTAAGAGAATGCAGAAGTTCTATTTTTTATTTTATTTTTCATGCATTTTTTTTTTTTTTTTTTTTTTTTGGTGTGGTGTTGGTCGGCCGTGTTGGTGAAGTTTCTGGGGAATAAATAAAGATTTTTTGCCAGCGCCAAGCGAACCATTTGTTAGGGGGGTGTCAGTGTCAGGCCCCCCCCCCCTCTAAACCCTCCTCCCCCCCCACCCCTTTGACCCCTCCTCTAGCTCCCCCCCCCCCCCCTCCCCCCGTCGCTTCCTGTTCTCGTTTATTTACTGTTGCCCTGCCCCCCCCCCCCGCCCCCCTCCCCCCTTACCAGTCAACTCCAGTCACCCCCTCTCCGCTTTATCACTAGTGGTCTGCAGTTATGTACTACCCCTTCGAGGGAGAAGGGGTCACAAAACCGGCCTATCCCCTCTTAACCCTTTGAGTACCAGCGACGTGTGATATATTTTATTCTAGCTATATTCACACGATTATATTCAGCTTAGGAAGGACCTCTAGCAATAATAGGGCTTCAAACTATCTCAACCAACCCTTTTACCTCCAACAGATCCTTCCTAAGCTGCATAATATGGTCTAAATATAGATAGAATAAAATATAACACGTCGCTGGTACTCAAAGGGTTAAACACATCCAACTCTTCCTCCATCTTCTCGTGTAGCCTATGTAGTAACTCCCACTCCCATCTTCTCGTGTAGCCTATGTAGTAACTCCCACTCCCATCTTCTCTCAAAACTCACTTATATACTTTTATTACTGTTACGTTCGTTCTTCTTTCATTTACAAACACCCACAGTTATTTCCCCACAAGAACAGTCACTCACAGTCATCCCTCCCCCTTCAACAGTCACTCACAGTCACCAATCACACAGTCACTCCCTATTAACAGTCACCCGTCCCCCTGTCCCAGTCACACAGTCACCATTTATCAGTGTCAGGGGTAATCCTGCGCGCCTTAGGGTCAGTTCAAAATAACACACACATACACACACACGCACAAACACACATGCACACACACACACACACACACACATACATATACATATACACACACATACATATACACACACACACACACACACCATAAGGTTTCCCAAGATCGTAAGTGAATATACACACACACACACACACATATACACACACCCATATATACACACACACACACACACCTCAAGGTTCCTCAAGATCGTAAGTGAATATGCACACACACACACACACACACAAAAAACACACATAAACACGCACACACACAAACACGCACACACAGACACAAACACGCACACACAGACACACACATACACATACATATGAATGGTTAACTCCTTCTGTACCAGTGACATCTTTATTCTAGACGAGTTTGTGTAGTTTAAGAAGGATCTGTAATGGTAATAAGGGATAAGGGAGATAGTTCGAAGTCTGTTAAGGGAGCCCACCTCGCTTTTTTTTTCTATTTCTCTCGCTCTCTCTTTGGCTTGTATCCATTCGGCCCCATTCAGCCTACTGTTTTAAGACGTTTACCCCCATCCAGGTGTCAATATTATCTTGGCGAGCGGTAGCGAGCCAACATATATATATTTTTGTTCTGACAGCAAGCTAAATTTGTACATTTTTCGATAGAAAAATGCTTCCGGTAAGGCCGGATTTCTCCATACAATGCCGGCTCGCTTTCGCTCGCCAGTAAGAAATCGACACCTGGATGGGGATAAACGTCTCAAAACAGTTGGCTGAATGGGGCCGAATGGATACATAGCAAGCCAGGGAAAGAGAGAAAAGGATAGAAAGATACCAAAAAAAAAAAAAAAAAAAAAAACGGTGACCCCCCCCCCCCCTTAACTGCTGGAGGCCTTTTATATACTGAACAAAATCATCCAATAGTATCCAAAATTAAGTTAAGGGTATAGTGGCTGTTTATTTATTTATTTATTTATTTTTTGTTTTAGACTAACCCGGACATATCGTAACACACAATATATAATAAACAAAACTAATTTACGCACCAAAACTTGACATTTCAGAAAGGTATGGCGTTGGTATTTCACTGGGGCGACCTTTGAGAAATTGGATTAAAACTACTCCTGGCATTAAACCAGCCTAAACAAAATTGGCGATTTGTTTTCAAGGCTTCTGTATGGAACAAAGGAATATGGAGTTAGCGATAGAAAGAGTTTGTCTGGTCAAGGGACTGCGCTATATAAATTGAACAGTAAACGATACTTTTCTTAAGGGGAGATTTCCACTTGAGGGATTTTTTTCTTTAGCCCCTTCTCCCTCATGTTTAGTCCCGTTGCTTTTGAGATTTTAAGACGTTCTCCCCATTAGTTTGGCTATTTTAAGAACTTTCACCCCATTTATGTCACTTTTAAGACCTTTCGTGCCATTTAGGTGTCGATTTTTTTCTGGCGAGCGATAGCGAGCCTGTAATTTAAGAGCAACCGGCCTCCGGCCGGGACATTTTTCTACCGAAAAATGTACACATTTATCTTGAAAGGGGGTCTAGGGGGTGTAATTTTAAGCTTGATGAAAACGTAGGGAACAAACTAAATACCTCCCCTTAAGAACTAGACCTTAGAAGCGACCACCTCCCTTATCTCTGGACCAGCACCATACCTGACAGTCCAAGAGTGCGTGTGTTGTTTACAAGCTGCATGCCTCTCTACTGTTGTTTACAAGCTGCATGCCTCTCTATTGTTGTTATAGCGATGCCTCTCTATTGTTGTTTACAAGCTGCATGCCTCTCTATTGTTGTTTACAAGCTGCATGCCTCTCTATTGTTGTTTACAAGCTGCATGCCTCTCTATTGTTGTTTACAAGCATGCCTCTCTATTGTTGTTTACAAGCTGCATGCCTCTCTATTGTTGTTTACAAGCTGCATGCTTCTCTATTGTTGTTTACACCTTTCGCCCATTTCGTTGTTTACAAGCTGCATGCCTTTTTCGTGTTTACAGTGTCTCTATTGTTGTTTACAAGCTGAGCCTCTCTAATTGTTGTTTACAAGGAATGCCGGCCTATTGTTGTTTACAAGCTGCATGCCTCTCTATTGTTGTTTACAAGCTGCATGCCTCTCTATTGTTGTTTACAAGCTGCATGCCTCTCTATTGTTGTTTACAAGCTGCATGCCTCTCTATTGTTGTTTACAAGCTGCATGCCTCTCTATTGTTGTTTACAAGCTGCATGCCTCTCTATGTTGTTTACAAGCTGCATGCCTCTCTATTGTTGTTTACAAGCTGCATGCCTCTCTATTGTTGTTTACAAGCTGCATGCCTCTCTATTGTTGTTTACAAGCTGCATGCCTCTCTATTGTTGTTTACAAGCTGCATGCCTCTCTATTGTTGTTTACAAGCTGCATGCCTCTCTATTGTTGTTTACAAGCTGCATGCCTCTCTATTGTTGTTTACAAGCTGCATGCCTCTCTATTGTTGTTTACAAGCTGCATGCCTCTCTATTGTTTACAAGCTGCATGCCTCTCTATTGTTGTTTACAAGCTGCATGCCTCTCTATTGTTGTTTACAAGCTGCATGCCTCTCTATTGTTGTTTACAAGCTGCATGCCTCTCTATTGTTGTTTACAAGCTGCATGCCTCTCTATTGTTGTTTACAAGCTGCATGCCTCTCTATTGTTGTTTACAAGCTGCATGCCTCTCTATTGTTGTTTACAAGCTGCATGCCTCTCTATTGTTGTTTACAAGCTGCATGCCTCTCTATTGTTGTTTACAAGCTGCATGCCTCTCTATTGTTGTTTACAAGCTGCATGCTTCTCTATTGTTGTTTACAAGCTCCCCCGCATAGCCTCTCTATTGTTGTTTACAAGCTGCATGCCTCTCTATTGTTGTTTACAAGCTGCATGCCTCTCTATTGTTGTTTACAAGCTGCATGCCTCTCTATTGTTTCGTTACCCTGAACAGCTGAAACTCGCCCAGCTGATGGCCGAGATTGCCGACGACTTTTTAAATTAGTATTTTTCTCTGGAGTTTAACTGAATTATATCTATATTGCCCATATACAGATTACACTATGTTCATGACAAGCTATGATCCTGCAGTATTAAACTTCACCCATGTCCCGGCCGAAGGCCGGTTCCCCTTAAATTACAGGCTCGCTATCGCTCGCCAGAAAAAATCGACACCTAAATGGCACGAATGGTCTTAAAATTGACAGCAATGGGGCGAGGGTTCTTAAAATCGGCAAATTAATGGGGCGAACGTCTTAAAATATCAAAAGCAATGGGGCTAAACATGAGGGAGAAAGGGGTCCAGAAAAAAATCCTCCAGGTGGAAATCTCCCCTTAAGACAGTATACACACCTACCCCGCCAGACCCGCGTCGCCCTTCCACCCAACTGTAGGCAGCGCCAACGAACTTGACAATTTTATTGACCCCTTAATTTGTCATCAACTCAAAAGGGCCTAGAGCAAACTGGCTGTAAATATCCACACCTATTTCCTGGCGGGCTCTTCCCAAATGATAGAAATGTCAGCTCGATTGCTTTCATTCATTTTGAGTTATGAGAAGTAGTTAACGGGATCAAGAAAATTTTCCAGTTGGTTGGCGTTACCTAATAATCACAAACACTCGGTTGCGGCCCAACCCTTCCCAACGACGTCCTTTAAGGGGGGGGGGGTGACCTGCTTATTGTTATTTCTGTCCTTTTCTCTCTTTCTCTGGCTTGTATCCATATGGCCCCATTCAGCCTACTGTTTTAAGACGTGTATCCCCATCCAGGTGTCAATTTTTTACTGGTGAGATGTAGCGAGCCAGCATATTTTTTATTTTTGTTTGACAGCAGGCTAAATTTGTACATTTTTCAATAGAAAAATGTCTCCGGTGAAGCCGGATTTCTTCATATAATGCTGGCTCGCTATCGCTCGCCAGGAAGAAATCGACACCTAGATGGGGATAAACTTCTTAAAACAGTATGGGGCCGAATGGATACAAGCCAGAGAAAGAGAGAATAGGAGACAACAAAGCAGGTCATCCCCCTTAACAGAGCCAGTCAGCTAGACCTTAATTGTCCCCTGTTCAGCCAGTCAGAAACATAACGCCTGTCCGCCCAGTCAACCAGTCACTTCCACGCCCAGTCAACCAGTCACTTCCACGCCCAAACCAATTTATCAGGTACAGTGGTCTACATAAGTTCTGTTCCTCTCTCCGTGATCTTAAGGGAGCCCACCTCGCATTTTTTTTTTTTATCTTTCTCTCCTTTTCTCTCTTTCCCTGGCTTGTATCCATTCGGCCCCATTCAGCCTACTGTTTTAGGACGCTTACCCCCATCCAGGTGTCAATGTCTTCCTGGCAAGCGATAGCGAGTCAGCATTGTAAGGAGAAATCCGGCTTCGCCGGAGAAATTTTTCTATCGAAAAACTTACAAATTTAGCTTGCTGTCAAAACAAAAATATATATATGCTGGCTCGCTACCGCTCGCCAGGAAAATATTGACAACTGGATGGGGGTAAACGTCTTAAAACAGTAGGCTGAATCGGGCCGAATGGATACAAGCCAGAGAGAGAGAGAGAGAGAGAGAGAGAGAGAGAGAGAGAGAGAGAGAGAGAGAGAGAGAACGAGAAAAAGAAAGCGAGGTGGTGATCTTGTACTTGGAAATATAATAATGCGCGTTCCTGCATTCCGAGTTTAGTTTATTATACACTATACTCTGTTTCGGTGACAGGTCAGTTCAACCAGTGCCACTTCAACCAGTGCCACTTCAACCAGTGCCACTTTAACTAGTGCTAACTCAACCAGTGCCACTTCAACCAGTGCCACTTTAACTAGTGCTAACTCAACCAGTGGCCACTTCAACCAGTGACCATTTTAACCAGTAGGTTAGGTTAGGTTAATTACTGTAGGTTAGGTTAGGTTACTGGTTAAAATGGTCACTGGTTGAAATGGTCTCTGGTTGAAGTGGCCACTGGTTGAGTTAGCACTGGTTAAAGTGGCACTGGTTGAAGTGGCACTGGTTCAACTGACATGGAACCGTCTGTTTCTTTTCAACTGACGGTAAATTAAAAAGTTCCCATCTAGATTTGTTATTTTGAAGATTTTGTAGTGACATATGGTGCTAATTATATAAATTTGGTCTTAATATGGTGCAGAGACGTAGTAGTTTCATTTAATTAATTTCATTGGGGGTGTTTGGTGTTGTGGTGAAATTTATAAAATATAGATTATATTATATTAAGTTTCTTCCTTGATCTTATTCTTAAGCAGCCTTGCTATATTTCCTAAAACCCAAAATATATATATCATCACAATCTACTGTACATATTTCACAGGTTCCTATTTTACTATTTACCCCTCTTAAGGGGGGTGACCTGCTTTTTGTTATTTCTGTCCTTTTCTCTCTTTTTCTAGGTTGTATCCATTCGGCCCCATTCAGCCAACTATTTTAAGACGTTTATCCCCATCTAGGTGTCGATTTATCCCTGGCGAGCGATAGCGAGCCAGCATTATATTAAGAAATCCGGCTTCGCCGGAGACATTTTTCTATCGAAAAATTTACAAATTTAGCCTGCTGTCAAACAAAAATAATAAATATGCTGGCTCGCTACCGCTCACCAGTAAAACATTGACACCTGGATGGGGATAAACGTCTTAAAACAGTAGGCTGAATGAGGTCAAATGGATACAAGCCAGAGAAAGATAGAAAAGGACAGAACAAAAACAGGTCACCCCCCCTTAAGAGAGTCCCGTGCTCTCAAAAGGCTCAGCCATAATAATCCCATTGGGTTATATCTATACATGTGTATCCCAACTTATATATATATTTATTAGCGAAAAAAAAAAAAAAATAAATTAAAAAAAAAAAAAAAAAATCACTCCACTTCCCAAAACTAGATCCACGGATTTCTTTGTTAATAACCCGCTGATTGTTAACATTGGACAACCCATAAAAGACCCCATCAATAACTATGTACTACACGCTCTTTTATTTTACTTTTTAGCCCCTCACTCCATTCCCCGGCAGCAGTGCCAGCCAACCATGCCTCGATTCCGCCCTTCCAATTAGCCCTGTCCCTTACCCAACCCGGCAGGCACCCTCGCCACTACAGTAATTTACAGAGTGTCGCCCGCTTGTGCCCCTACCATTCACTTAGTTGGTTGGTGGTGGTGGTGGTGGAGAAGGTAGTGGAGGAGAAGGCTGTGGTGGTGATGGTGGAGGAGGAGAAGGCAGTGGTGGTGGTGGTGGTGGTGTTAATTAGCCATGTCCCTTACCCAACCCGGCAGGCACCCTCGCCACTACAGTAATTTACAGAGTGTCGCCCGCTTGTACCCCTACCATTCACTTGGTTGGTTGGTGGTGGTGATGGTGGAAGGGGCGGTGGTGGTGATGGTGGAGGGGGCAGTGGTGGTGGAGGAGGCAGTGGTGGTGGTCAAGGAGGCAGTGGTGGTGGTGGTGGGTGCAGTGGTGGTGGAGGGGGCAGTTTTGGTAGTGGTGGTGGTGGAAGAGGAGGAGGCAGTGTTGGTGGTGGTGGTGGTGGTGCTAGTAGTGCCGTTGGTGGTGATGCTAGTGGTGGTGGTGGTGCTAGTGGGGGTGGATGAGGCAATGGTGGTGGTGGTGGTGCTGCTTCTGGTGGTGGACGTAGTGGTGGTTCATTCTCATGCTGGGTGGGCCGGGGCGTTCTCATAAATTTCTCTCAGTGCCCCCTTGTTCATATAGCCTACACCCGTTTTCTACAGCAGGTGTAGGTGAGGTAGGAAGGAGTGTGTGTGTATTGCTATACGCGCTTTTGATGTTGGCATGGCTGTAGCTGTTGTTAATATGTTGCTCCAGTTTATGTTGTCGTGTATTTGTTTCAGTTATGTGTTACAGGAAGGGGTGTGGATTGGTGTTGTATATGCTTTTGTTGTTGCTGTTGTGAATCAGTTGCTATTGTTGGTGTCGTCGTGTATTTATTTCAGTTATGTGTTGTAGGAAGGAGTGTGGGTTGTTAGTTGTGTGTGTTAATATTGTTGGCAGTGTTGTCGGTGCTGTTGTTAATCTGTTGTTGATGTTGGTGTTGTGCATTTGTTTCAGTTACGAGTTGTTTCAGATATATGCAGTAGGAATTAACCCATACCGTACCAGTGACGCCTTTGTCATTATATTCTGGCAACTATTAGAGGGTTTTATTCAGCTTAAGAAGGACCTTTAGCAATAATAAGGCTTTAAACAATCTCAACCAACACTTTTAACTACCGAAGATCCTTCCTAAGCTGCATAATATCGTCTACATATAGCTAAAATGAAAGATAACACACGTCGCCGGTACTCAAAGGGTTAAGGAGTGTAGGCTTGTAACTCTTTCACACTTTTATGACGCAGAGGTTGCCCGATTAGCAATAAGAAATGAAGTTCTCTCACTCTTATAATTACCTCTCCAAAATTAGTTTTCTGTCCACAGCTAACTCAAAGACAACTGCAGAGGTTGAAGTAACTAAAAAAAAGGTTTCTAAATACCCCTGATGGTAACAAAGGCTTTAAAGTATCCCTAATAGGCTCAAAATTGCGTCATAAGCGTGAAAGGGTTAATATGTAGGTGCTTATATGCAGGTGTATGTGATTTTATGTATGGTTGTAGCTGTTGTTGTTGTTGTTGTTGTTGCTGTTATTTTTGTTGTTGCTGTTACTGTTGGCGTTGTCGTGGGCTTACATTTGGAATCCCGTTTGGGCCATCAGACAGTACACACTATAGTCTATTCGCTGCAAGTAGGCGAGAAATCATGACTCCTATCCTCTGTAACTAAAAAAATGGCTGGAGCAAATGGGATATAAATTTCCACATCTATTGCTTGACTGACTCTCCCCAAATGGTAGAAATATTAGCTCAATTACCCTAGTCGTTTTTGAGTTACAGAGGATAGAGGTCATGATTTCCCGCCTACTTACAGCGACTAGACTATAGTACCATACGGCTGGGAAAGTGTAGATAGCAGAGAAGAGGTGTTGTAGATAGAGGAAGCTGTTGGAATGGCTTTGGTATGTGTGTTATTAGTCTGTATAAGTCGTCGAGGTGTCCCCCGACTGGGTGCGAACATGATATATTGTTTAAAGGGAGGCAGACCGCTTTTCTGGACCCCCTTCTCCCTATTGTTTAGCCCCACTAATTTTGAGAATATAAGACGTTCGGCCCATTAGTTTGGCGATTTTAACACCTTTCGCTCCATTTTTTTGTAAATTTGTAGACCAATCGTGCCATTTAGGTGTCGATTATTTCCTGGCGAGAGATAGCGAGCCTGCAATTTTAAGAGGAATCGGCCTTCGGCCGGGACATTTATCTACCGAAAAATTTACAAATTTATCTTGAAGGGGGGTCTAGGGGGTGTTTTTCTAAGCTTGATGGAGGCCTAGGGAGGAAACTAAAACATATATATATGAATAAATGAATTAATAGACCAAACAAACGGTCTGCCTCCCCTTAAGTTACGTGCTGTTTCAGGTATATGTTGCAGGAAGGAGCTGTGTACTGGGGTCTTACGTGTAGGTGCTAATATTGTTCGCACGGTTGTAGGTGTTGTTGTTGTTATTGTTGTTGTTGTTGTCGTGTGGTTGTTTCAGGTATATATGTATAGTAGGAAGAAGGGTGGGTTGGTATTTGTATCTGTTTATGTAAGGGCAGGGGCTTTTATTGTTGGTATGGTTGTAGCTGCTGTTGTTGTTGTTGTTGATGTCGTGTATTTGTTTCGGTTATGTGTTGTTTCTGGTATATGCAGTAGGAAGGAGTGTCGGTGCTTAATGTTGTTGTTGTTGTTGTTGTTGTTACTGAACTTACTGGGGACTGTTGGTCTTTTGTTAAATTATATGTTGTTGTAACTGAACACTCAACGACATAATTCCTGGCCCACTCTCTCGAACTGCAATATGAACCTACAAAATGTAAATATTAGGTAAACAAATTTATGAGACGATACGATTCCGTTCGAGATAGCTTCGAAAATGTAGACCCTCATTTATGTACGGTACAGTCACTCATAAGAATTCGTGGACCCCCCCCCCCCCTCCCTCGGTACTGAATGGGTTACTCCTTGTTTTAGGGGTTAGTGGTGTTATTGCTTACTGTTGTTATTGTCTTAATAAGGGGGATGGTCGGGTTTTCTGGTCCCCCTTCTCCCTCATGTTTAGTTCCACTAGTTTTCATATGTTACGACGCTCGGCCCATAAGTTTGGCGATTTTAAGACCTTTCGCCCCAATTCTTTGTCAATACTAAGACCTTTCGTGCCATTTAGGTGTCGCTTTTTTCCTTGCTGTTAATGAATTGGTGTTTATTTGTTATGTGAAGATACAACACATTAGAATAGTTGCTTTATCTCCGTAATTATATCACACACACAAACACACACACACACACATACATACCTGTACACACACACACCCACACACACATGCATACGTACATTATAGTAATATGTACACTCTGAAACGATCATGTCACCCATACCAAGATAATCTGCACTTGTACATCACAGTGAAGGAAGGCCAGATTATTATGCTACTGTAGCAGACAGTGGTAGCCTCACACAGTAATAGTTGTAGTAGTAGTAGTAGTAGTAGTAGTAGTAGTAAATGACCTGGCACAATTGATGCGACAACTTTGCCCGAGACTAACAAGAAAAGTACAAATAGCACAAGAAACGGGTGCTTCAAATTGGCTGACAACACTACCAATCAAGGCAAAAGGCTTCAATCTAAACAAACAAGAATTTAATGATGCTATTGCACTGAGGTATGATTGGCCGATTGAAGGACTGCCCGATCGATGCGTTTGTGGAATCAACAACGATACAGACCACAGCATGATATGTAAGAAGGGAGGATTCATCAGCATCGGGCACGATGAAGTAAGAGATGTAACGGCGAACATGCTCAGGGAGGTGTGTAGAGATGTGGTGCGCGAACCATCACTCATTCCCTTGGAGGGAGAGATCTTGCAGCACAGGACGGCCAACACATCCAACGAAGCACGAGTGGACGTTAGTGCAAGAAGTTTTTGGACAAGAGCACAGCGAGCATTCTTTGACGTAAGAATATTCGACCCAATGGCCCATAGCTACAGCGGGCTGTCTCTGGAGGCTGCACACAAGAGGAATGAACAAGAGAAGGTCAGGGCATATGGGGAAAGGATCTTAAATATCGAACATGGCAGCTTTACCCCACTAGTCTTCACCACATCTGGAAGGATGGGACCTAGGGCCCAGTGCTTCTATTCAAGGCTTGCAGAGATCATCGCAGAGAAGAACAAACAGCCCAGGAGCCACGTTGTAGCCTGGATGAGGTGCCGTCTATCTTTCTCGTTGCTCAGATCAGCACTACTATGCCTGCGGGGAACAAGACTGTCTGCACCACAACCAGCGACGGTGGCAGAAGTGGACTAGAGGCAGCAGTGGCAGAGGGTGGTCGCATAGGAAGGAGACTGGATTGAAGTTGCATGGTGTTGAATAGTAATATCTGATGCTTGTAAAATAAAATGTATGAACAATATTAAATAAACAAAAAAAAATAGTAGTAGTAGTAGTAGTAGCAATAGGCACTCCGAGATAAACAAACCACACACATCCAGACCATTCTATGTCACAGTGAAGGGACCGTCCGTATTTTTGTTGCAGTTAGTAGTAGTAGTAGTAGTAGTTATAGTAGTAGTAGTAGTTGTAGTAGTGATAGTAGTAGTAGTAGTAGTAGTAGTAGTAGAAGTAGTAGTAGTAGTTGTAGTAGCATACGCACTCCGAGACGAACACAACACACATATCAAGACATCACAGACAGGGGGCCGAAATGTTGTTGCAGTCTCAAACCGTTTCACAACCTATTTACAGTCCATCTCCATCCGTTACCCTTCTAGTCCCCGAGAGTCTCCTCAGTCTCAGTCCCTTCTAGCCTAACTGCACCTGTTATTCATATCATTTTTAGTTTCCTTCCTAGACCTCGCATCAAGCTTTAACAAAAAAAAACACACTAATAAACCCCCCTTCAAGATAAATTTGTACATATTTTGAGAAAAATATCCCGGCCAAAGCCCGGTTCCTCTTAAAACTACAGGCTCGTTATCGCTTGCCAGGAAATAATCGATAATGGCACGAAAGGTCCTAAAATTGACAACGAAATGGAGCGAAATCTGCTAAAATCATCAAACTAATGGGCCGAACGTCTTAAAACCTCAATACTAATGGGCTCAACACGAGGGAGAAAGTGGTCAAGAAAACCGACCCATCTCCCCTTCATCAGGTGCGTATCTAGTCACAAAATGGTGTTATATTCCATGCATAATTTTATAAACAAAATACCATACAATAAATGGGGGTAATGTCTGTTTTCACTCGTCAGGTTAATACAGTTAGTGTCAAAATATATGTGTGATTTAAGTGAACTATCAAAAATATCGAGGAAAAAAAAAAAAAAAATAAAAAAAAAAAAATAAAAAAAAAAAAAAAAATATATATATATATATACTGTATATTACAATACATATACCTGTTTGAATATAATGTATTCTAATGTACATGTATTTGTAAATATGAGCATAAATGTGATAGTGATAGTGAGTCCTAGGTCATAGTGAAGCCGAGACACTGTGGACGTCTTTAGTACTGCGACACTTGATATGACCACTCCCAAAACTTCTCAGTCCTCTCTATTAACACGCACACCTATAACTTCTCCGGGAAGTTATATGGAGCTCTCGTCGTCTCAATGTCTTCGTCGCCTCGTGTGTTAAGGGGACAGCGGCTGTTTGTTTGGTCTATTAATCTATATTTGTATTAATTTCACCACAACACCAAACACCTCCTATGAAATTAATGAAAGCATATATGTGATCCACCGGGATTCATTTATTCATATAGTTGTTTAGTTTCCTCCCTAGACCTCCATCAAGCTTAGAAAACACCCCCTAGACTGTACCCTTCAAGATAGATTTGTAAATTTTTCGGTAGAAAAATTTCCCGGCCAAAGGCCGATTCCTCCTAAAATTACAGGATCGCTATCGCTCGCCAGGAAAACATCGACACCTAAATGGCACGAAGGGTCATAATATTGACAAAGAAATGGGGTGAAAGGTCATAAAATCCCCAAACTAATGGAACCAAAGTCTTAAAATCTCAAAACTAGTGGGGCTAAACATTAGGGAGAAGGGGGGGTCCAGAAAAACGGTCTGTCTCCCCTTAACCCTTTCAGTATTATGATGTACAGTCGGCCAAATAATTATGTGATGTCGCGGCACCAAGTATATTTCGATCAATAATTGGTATCATCACTATCTAAGCAGTATTTCATAGTTTCGAGTGAGATATAAAAATATGTTCCTGTCTTTACACACCCTAGTCAACATCTGACAGATATTAATACAGCACAGAGCGAGCCAAAGGTAATGACAGCCGTGACATGACTTATTAGCGCCACTGTACACTCACGCGTACACAGGTTGCTCAGGGTTGGGTCCTTCGTCCCCCTCCTCCACCCTGGGCAGGTAGGTGGAAGGGGGGAGTCGGGTCCAAGTCTACCCCACCTTTCTCCTCCAAACTATCCCCAACTCCCACACCTTCCTCCTCTAGCTGCCAGTTAGTGATTAGGCACGTTTGTTCTCATGTATTGTAAATTATAGCTAAACCATCATTGCAAACGCTTACAATGGCCAACATAACATTTATTAGGAATGTATTAATACAATATGTAATTGTATTCCAGAAATGAGTCTCTATGCACACAATTTGGGTTGCACGAATCTCGGCTGTGGTTGTATTATCTCTCTCTCTCTCTCTCTCTCTCTGAACACGCAGACTACTAGGTTAGTTAATTGAAGTTATTAAAATACTTAATGGGTTTGACAATGTGGATTATAGCAAAATGTTCTGCCTCAATATAACACGCAAATATGGCTGGAAGTTAGAATTGAAAACAGTTCAGCACTAGTATTTGTAAACACTTTGTCACATATAAGATCTGTTTTACCTGGAACAAACTTCCCTCAGATGTTGTTAACATTTACTCAGTAGAGCAGTTCAAGACAATAATATAGTATTTTTCACAATCTGTCATGAGTGTAGTGCACTAAACAACGTCTTTCCATCCACCTCGAGTATCTCCCGTCGCATTCATTCGATGCACATGAGTTGATGGTAAAACTATCTATTAAACCAAATCTTTAGTTGGAGTTTTGTAAAGGTGAGAGGCTGGCATCACACACACAGACAGAGGCGGGGGAACTGAGGGGCTCGATAATCAAAACTTACTATAAGTTAACACCGACTTTGATCGTAAGTCATATCGAGTTCTACATTAAATTGATTGAAAAATTAGTGCATAAGCCACATAGAATGAAATACGGACTGTTTATAATAAATGTGGTATTGAATAAATGGAAGAAACTGAAGAAATTATAAACGAAACAATTACAAACAGTCACAACACTATTCCAGCCAATCTTTGCGTTTTGTCCTTTCCTTTGATGTTAAAAAGGCCCGACTTTCATAAGTGATTTGAGAAACTAGGAATATTCGTAGAGGGCACGTTGATGTGTATGGCTATGAGGGTGAATATGTTATCCTTAATACTGTAGGAGATTGGGCTTAATTACGGGATCATCATATCAACTGAGATTAAAATCTTGACCGTAGAAAGTGTGTGCGATGAGAGAAAGAGAGAGAGAGGCAGAGGCAGAAGACCACTTCAGCCGAGATCCGTTGTGTGTATAGAGACTCATTTCTGGAATACAATTACATATTGTATTAATACATTCCTAATAAATGTTATGTTGGCCATTGTAATCGTTTGCAATGATGGTTTAGCTATAATTTACAATACATGAGAACAAACGTGCCTAATCACTAACTGGCAGCTAGAGGAGGAAGGTGTGGGAGTTGGGGATAGTTTGGAGGAGAAAGGTGGGGTAGACTTGGACCCGACTCCCCCCTTCCACCTACCCAGGGTGGAGGAGGGGGACGAAGGACCCAAACCTGAGCAACCTTTAGTACGCGTGAGTGTACGTACACGGGTAATGAACATATCATTATCAAACATTTCCTCCCCTTCTCTCTTTCTCTCTCTCTGTAACCGTCTCTCTCTCTGGGCCTAATCTATCTGCTTATCCTTCAATTCTCTCTCTCTTTCTCTCTCTCTCTCTCTCTCTCTCTCTCTGTACGTCCTTCCTATTCTGGCTATAATAAGACGATTTTCTTAGGTTCGGAAGTGATTTGTGGCAGCCGAATATAGAGTCGATATAGATATTGTCGCAGTTTGGTTAGCTCGAGGTCCTTCTAAAGCTGAATAAAGTCGTCTAATGTTAGCCAATATAAAATGAGAAATCGCGTATTAGGTACAAAGCGTGATTTTTTTTTCGCCCTTCTTCAATTTTTTAGGGGGGGGGGGGAATTTATTTCTTTTGGACCCCCTTCTCCCTCATATTTAACCCCAGTAGTTGTGTGATTTAAAGACGTTCGCTCCATAAGTTTGCCAATTTTAAGACCTTTCGCCCCATTTCTTTGTCCATATAAAGACCCTTCGTGCCATTTAGTTGTAGATGTTTTCTGGCGAGCGTCAGCCAGCCTGCAATTTTAAAAGAAACCCTACCAACAAATCTACAAATTTATACCGAAGCCGGGTCTAGGGAGTGTTTTTATTTATTTGTTGTTTTTGTTTTGTTTGTAGCTTGATGGAGGACTAGCGAGGAAACTAAAAATATATATATAAATATACTGTATATATACTGTATATATATATATATATATATATATATATATAGTGGGTGAGGCGTATTGTGAGGGTTGTAAATTCCTTCTCCCCGTCATCTTTGTTTTGCCATCATTATGCGCGGAGAAAATAGCAACCACAACTTGCAACCATTCCGAGACATCTTAAACCCCACAGAATTTCCCGTTGGTCCGATGTTTTATAAAGTTTAGCGTCTCCCTTGAAGCTGCAGGCCCAGAGAGAGAGAGAGAGAGGGGGAGCGTGAGAGAGAGGGAGGGAGAGGGTTACAGAGAGAGAGAGAGAGAGAGAGAGAGAGAGAGAGAGAGAGAGAGAGAGGGTTACAGAGAGAGAGAGAGAGTTACAGAGAGAGAGGGAGAGGGTTACAATGGGAGGGAGGGAGAGAGAGAGAGAGAGAGAGAGTGTGTGTGTGTGTGTGTGTGTGTGTGTGAGTGAGTGAGTGAGTGAGTGAATGAGAGAGAGGGAGTGAGAGCGAGTGAGTGAATGAGAGAGAGGGAGTGAGAGCGAGCGAGCGAGCGAGCGAGCGAGAGCGAGCGAGAGCGAGAGAGAGAGAGAGAGAGAACAGAAGGAGAGGAGGAGGGTGGGAAGATATTTGTTAATTATAGTTTTATTGCCCGGGTATATCATCGTAACAGGACCGTATTACGGCTTTCAAGATTACCACAGGCCGATTCTTCCAAAATTACAGGCTCACTATCATTCGCCAGGAAGAAATTTGACACTTAACTAGCACGGAAGGTCCTACAATTGACCAAGAAATGGGGTGAAAGGTCTTAAAATTGACAAAGTAATGGGGGCAAATATCATAACATTTGAAAACTAATGGGGCTAAACACGAGGGAAAAGGAGGACCAGAAAAATAACCCTTAACCCATTCAGAATTATGACGCGTTTTGACCGTTTGGTATGGCTATCATTCGACGATGGTATGCCGATCAGGAAAGGTATATGGAATAAGTAACACCCCGGGGAGCTTTCCACTTGAGGGATATTTTTCTGGATCCCTTTCTCCCTTATGTTTAGCCTCATTGATTTTGAGATTTTAAAATCGTCAAACTAATGGGGCGAACCCCCATTAGTTTGACGATTTTAAGAACTTTCGCCCCATTTATGTCACTTTTAAGATTGTTCGTGCCATTTAGGTGTCGATTTATTCCTGGCGAGCGATAGCGAGCCTGTAATTTAAGAGGAACCGGCCTTCGGCCGGGAAATTTTTCTACCGAAAAATGTACAAATTTATCTTGAAAGGGGGTCAAGGGGGTATAATTTCAAGCTTGATGGAAGTCTAGGAAACGCACTAAATACCTCCCCTTAACATTAATAGAAAATACAAACCCCAATGTACTTGAATATTAGAGGGTTCATTGAAACACTAGTCTTTACCCTATTGTTATTGTTATTTCAATGTGTTATTCTATGTGTTATTATCATATATTTTTGTTTTAAGGGGGGTGACCTGCTTTTTGTTATTTCTGTCCTTTTCGCTCTTTCTCTGGCTTGTATCCATTCGACCCCATTCAGCCAATTATTTTAAGACGTTTATCCCCATCTAGGTGTCGATTTTTTCCTGGCGAGCGATATCGAGCCTGCATTATATGAAGAAATCCGGCTTCGCCGGAGAAATTTTTCTATCGAAAATTTACAAATTTAGCTTGCTGTCAAACAAAAATAAAAAATATGCTGGCTCGCTACCGCTCACCAGTAAAAAATTGACACCTGGATGGGGATAAACGTCTTAAAACAGTAGGCTGAATGGGGTCAAATGGATACAAGCCAGAGAAAGATAGAAAAGAACAGAACAAAAACAGATCACCCCCCTTAAGCTTGATAGAGATTTATGAAGCAAACTAAGCCCTCCCTTCCCGCTTGTGTACGGCTTTATTGTGCGTGTATATCATCGTAACGGGAAGGTAATGAGGCGGCGGGAATTACGACCGAAACCGGAAGTACATATTAAGAAAAGCGGAGATGGAGAGAGTGTGTGTATGATTTTTTTTTTTTTAATATTTTTATATTTGTATATTTAATATTAAAGTAATGGTGGGTAATAGGGGTGATCGTAGGGTGAATCTAGATGTGAGGCTGGATGGGGAAATATTGGAGCAAGTAGAGTGTCTTAAATATCTAGGAGGAACGATAAGCAGGAGTGGAGGTATGGAAATGGAGGTAAAACAGAGAGTGTGTAAAGGAAGGAAGGTTTTCGGAGCAATGGGAAGTATGTGGAAGACGAGAAATCTCGGAATGAAAGTAAAAAGTGCAATGTATCAAGGAATTGTTGTGCCAACAGTAATGTATGGGGCTGAAACATAGGCTCTGAAGGAAAAGGAGAGAAGAAAGCTGGATGTGATGGAGATGAGCTGCTTGAGGAGTATGCGTGGAGTTACTCGTAGAGACAGATTGAGGAATGAAGAGATACGTAGGAGAGTGAGGCAGCAGGAGCACTTGTCAGCCAGAGTGGACAGAAGGGTGCTGAGCTGATATGGTCATGTTGAACGAATGGAAGATGAAAGGCTTACAAAGAGAATATGTGAGTCAGATACAAGGGGAGATAGAAGGGCAGGAAGACCCCCATTGAGATGGAGAGACTGTAAGACAAGCTTTGGATGATAGAGGAATGACTATAGATCAGGCAGGGGAAGTGGTGGTGGACAGGAGTGAATGGAGAATGCTTGTGAATAGATGAGTGAACACATGGTCATTTGGGGGAAGGGGTCTGGCGCAAGTTGGACTAGATAATAGTCCATCAGGCGCCTGGCCCGGGGAGACGGTTTATATGAAGGGTGCGCCTGGAAGTGTGGTGGGCGGGCTTGTGGCTTCAGCTCCGCTGCATGTCTGCCTGCCAAGATCGGAACCTCTCCTGGTGGTCGGGTGCCGGGGGAGTGCTGGAGGGACCTTGGTGACCCTGGCCTCTGGGTCTTCTCCTGGTTGACCTAAATGTGTGTGAACTTGTATGTTGTTTTAGTGTGTTCATTGTTTTCTATTGTGTTTTGTGTTGTCCCTATTCTGGCTCTGTCTTAAGTACCCCCCCCCCCCCCCCCGCCCCCCAAAACACATGAAAAGTGGGGATTGGGCCTGAGTATATTATAGATAGATAGATAGATATAATATTTATTACATATTTTTATTATTAGAATGGCAAATACTAGGAGAATAATTATAGTGTGTTTATTTAAGAATGTTATGTATTTATCTAAGAATGTGTGTTTAAGAATGTTATGTGTTTATAAGATTATTACGTGTTTAAGTAAGAATGTTATGAGTATATTTAATATTGTTGTGTTGATTTAAGAATGTTTTGAGTTTATTAAAAAATTATATGAGTTTACTTAAGTATGTTCTGTGTTTATTTAAGAATGTTACGTGTTTATTAAAGAATGTTATGCGAGATTAATTTACAGCTAAACATGAAAGTGGAGGAATTAGGAATGCGAGATGTCTGTTAATTAACGCTTTATTGAACGTGAATATCATTACAAACTGGAAGATAAAGGAAGTCGCGAGATTAGAATATATACAGATAGAAAGAAAACGGATATAATATAGAATTAAGTAATACCCCGTTCTTAAGGGGAGATTTCCACTTGAGGGATTTTTGTCTTTACCCCTTTCTCCCTCATGTTTAGCCCCATTGCTTTTGAGATTTTAAGACGTTCGCCCCATTAGTTTGGCGATTTTAAGAACTTTCACCCCATTTATGTCACTTTTAAGACCTGTCGTCCAATTTTTAGGAGTCAAATTTTTCCTGGCGAGCGATAGCGAGCCTGTAATTTAAGAGGAACCGGCCTTCGGCCGGGAAATTTTTCTACCGAAAAATGTACAAATTTATCTTGAAAGGGGGGTCAAGGGGGTGTAATTTCAAGCTTGATGGAAGTCTAGAAAACACACTAAAAACCTCCCCTTAACATTACTCATCAATTACAAATCCCAATGCACTTGAATAAACTAATGAAACTAATACAAGATTAACCCTTTGAGTACCAGCGACGTGTGTACTATTGCATTCTAACTATATTTAGGCGATATTATGCAGCTTAGGAAGGATCTATGGTAGTTCAAAGAGTTGGTTGAGATAGTTTGGAGTCTTAGTATTGCTAGAGGTCCTTCTTAAGACCCCCGGGTATGCATGTACTATATGTATGTATGTACTGTATGTCAACTACTACATCAGCTTCAAACCATTCCTCCGTGTTCAGATTTACCACAACAGTCCTTTAGCATGACCGGACGTTTTTCCAACTATTTTAGCGACCCCTTCCCATGTAAAAAACCCAATGTGATCAAGCCCCAACCTGGGTAAATCACGTTGTATAGCTTTCCAATGACTTTATTACGATTTCGAGTACGGGGTCTGATTTCAATTTGCCGTGTTGAGTTGGCTCCAGGTTATTTGGGGGTTATCGGTGTCCATAAATTCAGCACACCTTTATTGCACGGTTTATTTTGTTTCCGGTGGACATTTATTTACATATGGTTAAAAAAAAATGTGTATTGGTAATATGTTGTGAAGCAATTGTTTTTCTTCTTGTTAAAATGCATGACTAAACTTCATTTTAGTATTGGTAATATATATATATATATATATATATATATATATATATATATATATATACTATATATATGCATGCACACACACACACTGGAGAGTTATTGAGTGAGGCGAAACAGATGGATGGATGGGCTGCCGGGTGAGTAGACAGACAGACGGAAAGACACTCACAGACAGGGAGGCATGAACAGACAGAAAGGTACACACACTGAAAAACAAACACACGCATAGATACACATATACACTATAGACAGATATCCGGGCACATGAACAGACATACATAACAGAATGACAGGCATTGTACACAGACAGAGACATACAGACTGGTAGAAATGCACACAGACAAACACAGGTACACAGAGATACATAAAGCTACGGTATATACACAGACACGAACAGAAGCACTAATACATACATGCAGCATTAGGAGACATTATATTCACACACACACACATACACACACACACACACACACATAAACAGACTGGTAAGCATAGACATACACATAAGCTCTCACATACACAAGAACAAACAACAAAAACAACACACAGGCAGATACTAACAAACACACTCGTAGATATACACATAAATACACAAGCTTGTACACATAACCGCACATACACAAACGCTGACACACAGATACATGCATACACACACACAGACATATAAACAGACACACACATATGTACACACAATCAAACAGACACACAAGGAGGCCCTCATATACACACATACAGACACACATGCACACCCACGTCTACACACACAAGCACAAGCAACCACACATACAGACACACTCACAAAACACACACACATACAGACAGGCACTAACAAACACACACACACAGACTGGAACAAATACACACACGACCACATACACAACCACCGACACTTACAGACACACTAACAAACATACATACAGGCCCTACCAAACACACACGACCACACACAATCACACTGACAGACACCCAGACAGTCCCTAACAAACACACACAAGTACACACACAATAACATACAGACAGGCCCTAACAAACACACACATACACACACTAACAATCACACTCACACACACAATCACACTCACAGACACCCAGACATGCCCTAACAAACACACATACACACACTCGACCACACACAAACAATCACACTAACAGACACAATCACACTAACAGACACCCAGACAGGCCCTAACAAACACACACACACACACTAACAATCACACTAACACACATAACCACACTTACACACACCCAGCCAGCTATAATGAGAAATCCGCTGTATATAATTATAGACACAATCACACAGACATACACCCAAACACACACACAGATGCACATACAATCAAACAGACACAATAGGATACCCTCACAGACACAAACACACACACACGCACTAACAATCACACTCACACACACACTCACACTCCGTTGTATGTAATTATCGCCCCGCTCTCTCTCCTTCTCAACTTACGTCAACTTGTTTTAAGGGGAGACGGTTGTTTTTCTGGACCCCCTTCACCCTAATGTTTAGCCCCACTAGTTGTGAGATTTTAAGACGTTGGTTTCATTAATTTGGGGATTTTATGACCTTTCACCCCATTTTTTATCAATATTAGGACCCTTCGAGCCATTTAGGTGACCATTTTTCCTGGCGAGCGAAAGCGAGCCTGTAATTTTAGGAGGAATCGGCCTTTGGCCGGGAAATTTCTCTACCGAAAAATGTACAAATCTATCTTGAAGGGGGTCTAGGGTTTTTTTTTCTAAACTTGATGGAGGTCTAGGGGTGTTTTTCTAAGCTTGATGGAGGTCTAGGGGGTGTTTTTCTAAGCTTGATGGAGGTCTAGAGGGTGTTTTCTAAGCTTGCTGGAGGTCTAGGGGGTGTTTTTCTAAGCTTGATGGAGGTCTAGGGGGTGTTTTTCTAAGCTTGATGGAGGTCTAGGGGGTGTTTTCTAAGCTTGATGGAGGTCTAGGGGGTGTTTTCTAAGCTTGATGGAGATCTAGGGGGTGTTTTTCTAAGCTTGCTGGAGGTCTAGGGGGTGTTTTTCTAAGCTTGATGGAGGTCTAGGGGGTATTTTTCTAAGTTTGATGAAGGTCTAGGGGGTGTTTTCTAAGCTTGCTGGAGGTCTAGGGGTGTTTTTCTAAGCTTGATGGAGGTCTAGGTTTTTTTTCTTCTAAGCTTGATGGAGGTCTAGGGGGTGTTTTCTAAGCTTGATGGAGGTCTAGGGGGTGTTTTTCTAAGCTTGCTGGAGGTCTAGGGGGTGTTTTTCTAAGCTTGATGGAGGTCTAGGGGGTGTTTTTCTAAGCTTGATGGAGGTCTAGGGGGTGTTTTCTAAGCTTGATGGAGGTCTAGGGGGTGTTTTCTAAGCTTGATGGAGGTCTAGGGGGTGTTTTCTAACCTTGATGGAGGTCTAGGGGGTGTTTTCTAAGCTTGCTGGAGGTCTAGGGAGGACACAAACCCAGTCAGGTAATGTCAACTCTGCTGTATATAATTATCGTCCCGCTCTCTCTCTCCTTCCCAACTTACGTCAACTTGTCTTAACGGAGCCCACCTCGCTTGTTTTCTCTTTCTCTCCCTCTCTCTTTGGCTTGTATCCATTCGGCCTCATTCAGCCTACTGTTTTATGACGTTTACCCCCATCCAGGTGTCAATATAGCGAGCCACCATATTTATATTTTTGTTTTGACAGCAAGCTAAATCTGTACATTTTTCGATAGAAAAATATCTCCGGCGAACCCGGATTTCTCCATACAATGCTGGCTCGCTATCGCTTGCCAGGAAGAAATCGACACCTGGATGGGGATGAACGTCTTAAAAACAGTTGGCTAATTGGTGCCGAATGGATACAAGCCAGAGAAAGAGAGAAAAGGAGAGAAAGATTAAAAAAAAAGCAGGTGACCCCCCCTTAATCCCGCGAGTCGACTTTCATCTCTCTTTCTGTCTGGCTAGCATTGCACGAGTAGCATTTGACGATTATATTACGACTAGCAATGGAAAATGAGTGGGTCCTAGAACACAATTAAACAAATGAATTATCCCTTTCTGCATCGGTGACGTCCTTTACTATATGTTCTGGCAACTATTACACTATTTTATTCAAGTTAACACGGACGTCTATCCGTTAAAAGGCTACAGACAATCTATTTTATTCAAGTTAACACGGACGTCTATCCGTTAAAAGGCTACAGACAATCTCACATAATCCTTTTAGCTACCATATATCATTCCTAAGCTTCACAAAATCGTCTAAATATAACTACAATAAAATTAAAAAGACGTCGCCGGTACAGAAGGGGTTAATTGGGTTGGAAGAAGTGAGGTGGTCGTGATAATAGTGGTAGCTGTAGTAATGGTGGTAGTGGTAGCAGTAGTGATGGTGGTAGTGCCAGTGGTAGCAGTAGTGATTTTGGTAGTGGTAGCAGTAGTGATGGTGGTAGTGGTGGCTGTATGCTGTGGTAAATGACTTGGGCCTAACGCAATAAGACGATGAAGGAAGTGAGATGGAAGTGGTAGGTGGTAGTGATGATGGTGGTGACAGTGGTAGTGGGGAATGTGATAATGGTTGTGGTTACTGTGGTGGTGGTGGTAGTATGCTTTATTCCTAACGTGATATGGTGGATGGCGATAACGAGGTGGTAGTGGGATGGTGTTGATGGTGGTAGTAGTTATGGTGGTGGTTGTATTAATGGTGGTAGTTGTGATGGGGGTTGTGGTGGCATAGGGTGGGGAATGTATGAGCTAAAATGCAATAAAGGGGTGGTGGTGGTGTGCAGATGGTTATAGAGGTGGTTGGGTGGTAGTAGTGGTGGTGGTGTGAAGGTGGTTATAGAAGTGGTTGCAGTGGTTGTGGATGTGATGGTGGTTGCGGGGTTGTGGTGGTGAATGAGAAGCCTAACTCAATAAGGGGATAGTGGAAACGAGATGGTAGTGGTGGTGATGATAGTGGTAGTGGTGGTGATGATGATGGTGGTAGTGGTGGTGATGATGGTGTTGATGATAGTGGTAGTGGTGGTGATGATGGTGGTGGTGATGATGGTGTTGATGATAGTGGTAGTGGTGGTGATGATGGTGTTGATGATAGTGGTAGTGGTGGTGATGATGGTGGTGGTAGTGATGGTGTTGATGATAGTGGTATTGGTGGTGATGATGGTGGTAGTGGTGGTGATGATAGTGGTAGTGGTGATGATGGTGGTAGTGGTGATGATGGTGGTGGTAGTGGTGGTGATGATGGTGGTGGTAGTGGTGTTGATGATAGTGGTGGTGGTGATGATGGCGCTCAGCTGATATGAATAAATGGTGGACCCTAACGCAATAAGTGGATGGAGGAAGCGAGGTGATATTGCTGTCGATGATGGTGGTGGTGGTGGTGGTGATGGTCATAGTAGTGGTGGCGATGATGGTGGTGGTGGTGATGGTAGTCATGTTTGTGGTGGTGGTTATGGTGTTAATGTTTGTGATGGTGGTGGTGTTAATGTTTGTGATGGTGGTGGTGGTGATGGTTGTCGTTGTAGTAGTGATAGTGATGGTGGTATTGTTTGTGGTAGTGGTAGTGGTGGTGGTGGTGGTGGTAATGTTTTTGGTGGTGGTGGTGATGGTTGTCATTGTAGTAGTGGTAGTGATGGTGGTATTGTTTGTGGTAGTGGTAGTGGTGGTGGTAGTGGTGGTAATGCTTTTGGTGGTGGTGATGATGGTGGACTGCTGGTAATGGCACACAGTAAACATAATATTATTTTATTTTACCTAATTATTACACCTAAGGTAAGGCTCATAAATGAGTATTAGTCAAATCATATGTAATGAACCCTTTGAGTACCAGCGACGTGTGTTATATTATATTCTAGCTATATTTAGACGATATTATGCAGCTTGGCAACGCGCTGTGTTAGCTAAAAGGGTTGGTTGAGAGAGTTTGAAGCCCTATTATTGCTAGAGGTCCTTCCTAAGCTGAATACAATCGTCTAATAGTTGTCAAAAATGATAAAAAGGACGTCCCTGGTACTGAATGGGTTAATGGCAGTGAAGTTTTCGAAAAATATATCCCATAGATGCGATATAATATTTTCATAATCTCAACACAAAAGCGGTGAATGAGTCTATAGTTATTGAATTACATTGAATATGGTCAAATAGGTACACTTCTATGCGTGTCGACTTAGTTAATGCAATTATGGTCCAAGTAGAGCACAATTTAATAGTTAAATTGGTTGGGGCGGAGTTGATTTTGATTGTAGTAATAATTGCTGTGATTGTGGTGGTGGAGGTTGTGATTGTGGTGGTAGTGGATGTGATTTTGGTGGTGGTGGATGTGATTGTGGTGGTGGAGGATGTGTGTTTTTGTTTTGTTTTTTTATATTCCAACTACTCCCTCTCGGGCATAGGCTGATAGCCTTTACACTCTACCGCTGAACACGGTGAGGCCCGTGAGGTCTTGTTCCAGTCTAGGGAGTAAGACATGCGAAGCACCTACTCACAGCTCGAACCCAACTCCATCTCTGAAGCTGCTTCGCCTCTGCGCCTCACAGTCTCACTCCCCACACTCGGACCCTCACTCTCAGAACGCCCCCTATTGAGCAATTAACTCACTAGGCATTGCCCACCTGTAGCATATTTTGAATATGGGAATATTCATACAGTGCTATTTAATCAGGGAACAATGAGGGTATTTTTGTTTTGGCATTTCGGTGTGCTGTGGTAATGCACTGATACAGCACAAATTCCACCCCAATAATATCTTCCCATTGACATATTGGGATTCGAACCCGGGTCCATTGGATTACCAGTCCAGTGGCAAGACCACTCTGCCACTCTGGTGGTTGTGATTGTGGTGGTGGATGTGATTGTGGTGGTGGTGGATGTGATTGTGGAGGTGGAGGATGTGATTTTGGTGGTGGTGGATGTGATTGTGGTGGTGGTGGATGTGATTGTGGTGGTGGTGGTTGATGTGATTGTGGTGGTGGTGGTTGATGTGATTGTGGTGGTGGTGGTTGATGTGGTGGTGGTGGTTGATGTGATTGTGGTGGTGGTTGATGTGATTGTGGTGGTGGTGGTTGATGTGATTGTGGTGGTGGTGGTTGATGTGATTGTGGTGGTGGTTGATGTGATTGTGGTGGTGGTTGATGTGATTGTGGTGGTGGTGGTTGATGTGATTGTGGTGGTGGTGGTTGATGTGATTGTGGTGGTGGTGGTTGATGTGATTGTGGTGGTGGTGGTTGATGTGATTGTGGTGGTGGTGGTTGATGTGATTGTGGTGGTGGTGATTTATTAGCGTTACTGTACAATTGCCCACTAAAGTTCTGTTCCTCGGCGTGATCTTATGTATGGAAGTAAAATTAGTATGAATGAATGGCGAGTGTGGTTTCTTTTAAGGGGAGGTTTTTAGTGTGTTTCCTAGACCTCCATCAAGCTTGAAATTACACCGCCATGACCCCCTTTCAAGATAAATTTGTAAATTTTTCGGTAGAAAAATCTCCCGGCCGAAGGCCGGTTCTTTCTTAAATTACAGGCTCGCTATCGCTCGCCAGGAAAAAAATCGACACCTAAATGGGACGAAAGGTCTTAAAAGTGACAAATGGGGTGAAAGTTTTTAAAATCGCCAAACTAATGGGGCGAACGTCTTAAAATCTCAAAAGCAATGGGGCTAAACATGAGGGAGAAATGTGGTAAAGAAAAAAATCCCTCAAGTGGAAATCTCCCCTTATTAATGATCAGTTGACTAGCCCGATGAGTTAACCACTGCCTAACAAACTACACTAGTATGTCAACCCCGCGCTTTATATTCCCATGTATAAGATCAAAGAGAGGAATGGAACTTATGTGGAGAACTGTACCGTATAATTATTATAAAAGATCCCGAGACGCTCCTGTTGCTTCTTTATCATATATGATACTTTTTCACCAACCAACTTCACTTCCAAACTCAATTAATGAGAGCAACAAATACATGTGGCACTCCGAGGACTCGAACCTAGGACACTCCCACCGAAATTCCGCGCACTTATGCATTATTACGCTATCAAGACCTGATCATAACCATTGCAAGTGTATCCTAACCACCACAAGCGTTGGATATTACTGTGGTAATAGTGGCAGTCGTGGTGGAAGGTGATGGGATTGTGGTAGTGGTGGGTGATGGTGGATGATGGTATTATGGTGATGGGTAGTGTATTGTGTAGCCACTAACTAGCCCATTATTAATTAAGTATTAGTCAAATATTAATATGTAATAATGGCAGCGGCAGTATTGGAAGTTATAGTTGTCCATAGCTGTGATACAACGAGTTAAGGGAGCCCACCTTGTTTGTTTTTTCTTTCTCTCCCTCTCTCTTTGGCTTGTATCCATTCGGCCCCCATTCAGCCTACTGTTTTAAGACGTTTACTCCCATCCAGGTGTCAATATTTTCCTGGCGAGAGGTAGCGAGCCAGCATATATAAATTTTTGTTTTGACAGTAAGCTAATTTTGTACATTTTTCGATAGAAAAATGTCTCCGGCGAAGCCGGATTTCTCCATACAATGCTGGCTCGCTATCGCTCGCCAGGAAGAAATCGACACCTGGATGGGGATAACAGTTTTAAAACAGTTGGCTGAATGGGGCCGAATGGATACAAGCCAGGGAAAGAGAGAAAAGGAGAGAAAGATAACAAAAAAAACAGTGACCCCCCTTAATTATTGCAACAAACATGCAGTGAGTGAGTCTATGGCTATTGCATTACTAAAAATATGGACTAATAATTACACTTATATTCGTGTCAATTTCGTTAATGCAATTATGGTTCACATGGAGCCCAATTTTATAGTTTAATTTGTTTGTAGCGGTGGTAATTTTGGGTGTGGAATTAGTTGTTGTTGATTGTGAGGGTGGTGGTGGATGTGATTGTGGTGGTGGAGGATGTGGTGGTGGTGGTGGGGGTTGTGATTGTGGTGGTGGAGGATGTGGTGGTGGTTGTGATTGTGGTGGTGGAGGATGTGATTGTGGTGGTGGTGGATGTGATTGTGGTGGTGGATGATGTGATCGTGGTGGTGGTGGTGGTGATTGTAGTGGTGGATGTGATTGTGGTGGTGGTACAAAGGAGTACAAAGGAAATCAAGCAACAACAGATCTAGTGACCCTTCTAGGTTGCTTGTCCTCCAAAACACTGAGGATCAAGTGTCCAAACAGTGGTTTAGAGTGGGTAAGGGAACATTGGAAAGGGAACTACTGCCCTGCCACTAACGTGGCAGGACTAGGAAGTTAGTAGGGGACATATGGGTTAGTAACTGAGGGGAGGATAAAGTTATTCATTTACAAACGCAGTCAGTCGCGGGTTTGATGCGAGATATTTGTCTAGGCGGAATTTAAATGAATCAACGGTGCTGCAGTCTATAACGTCTCGGGGAAGCCCATTCCACAAGTTGACAACTCGATTGAAGAAGAAATTCTTAGATTCGTGCGAGTTAAAAGATTTACCAATAATTTTGCAACCGTTTCCCCGCGTGTAATTAGATTGGTCGATAGTGAAGTACTTACTACAGTTCATATTGTCGATGCCTTTGATGATTTTGAACACTTGAATTAAGTCGCCTCTTAATCTGCGCTGGGTTAAAGGAAATAGATTTAATTCTCTAAGACGCTCTTCGTATGGTTTGTTCTTTAGGCTAGGTATCATTTTGGTAACTCTACGTTGAACTCGTTCTAGCTTGTTTATATCTTTTTGGTAATAAGGGCACCAGGATTGAACGCAGTATTCCAGAAGAGGGCGCACTAAGGAATTGTAAAGGGTTAGGATAACTTCTTTGGATTTATGCTCAAATGACCTGCCTATAAAGCCAATTATTTTGTTTGCCTTCTTAACAACTTCTGAACATTGTTGACTCGGTTTTAGGTTACTCGATATTGTTACTCCCAGATCAGTTTCTCTGTTTACATTCTTAAGCTGAGTGCCATTCATCGAATAGTTTGCTTTCTCATTTAGGTATCCGACATGTAGTACTTTACATTTATCCGCATTGAAACTCATTTGCCAAATTTGGGCCCAACATGACAATTTATCTAGATTGTGTTGCATATCGTCAACTTGTTCTTTTGAGAGTACGCTATTTGCAATTTTTGTATCGTCAGCAAATTTTGAGATTGTGCAGGTGAGACCCTCATCTATGTCGTTGATGTAAATTAGAAAGAGAATTGGTCCTAGTACCGATCCCTGGGGTACCCCGCTACTTACATTGGTCCATTTAGATGCCTTACCGTTTATGACTACCCTTTGCTTTCTGTTGCTGAGCCAATTTTCTATCCATTTCAACACACCGTCTTGTATTCCATGCGCTTTTAGTTTTAGCAGTAAACGTTTGTGGGGAACTTTGTCAAAGGCCTTTTGAAAATCAAGGTATATAATATCTACAGCTTTACTCTCATCGTAGAGGTTGAGGATATCGTGGAAGAAGTCCAAGAGGTTTGTTAAACAGGAACGTTTTTTACGAAAGCCGTGTTGAGTATCTTTAAGTATGTTATTTTCCTCCAAGTGATTTACGAGTCTGTCTCGTATGACCGTTTCTAGCATTTTACATACAACTGAGGTTAAGCTAATTGGACGATAGTTACTGGGTAGGGATTTGCTGCCTTTTTTAATATCGGTGTTACGTTGGCTAGCTTCCACTGATCAGGCATAGTTCCAGACTGCAAGGATTTATTGAATAGTAATGTCAGTGGTTTGGAGAGCTCATTCTTAGCTTCCTTTAGAACTCTAGGCGAGATTGTATCAGGTCCTGGCGTTTTATTTACCTTGAGTTTATCTAAACAATTCAATACTTCTCTCTCTGTAACGGTGATATTGCTTAGAACATCTGAATTATCAATCTGAATCGGCGATGGTGTAGGGATATCACTGAGGTCTTCTGTTGTAAAAACTGATGCAAAGAAGGTATTGAGGGCATTACTCATTTGTACTTCGTCTTTGGTGTATTCTCCTTTTTCATCGACTAACGGTCCAACAGTTGAAGTAACTACTTTTTTCTTTCTGATATAACTATAGAATTCTTTCGGGTTTGTTTTACTTTGATTCGCAATATGTAACTCTAAGGTCTTTTTACTTTGCTTAATTAACTTTTTGGCTTTGCGTCGTAGCTCTACAAATTTCACCCGTTCTTCGTCATTTTGTGAGGATTTTAATCTATCATTAGCACATTTTTTAGCAAGCAGGCAGTTTGAAATATCTTTATTCCACCATTTGGGCTTATTATTATGGCCTGGACGCCGTATTTTCGATGGTATGCAGTCTTGCACTGCTTTTAGGTAAGTGGTTTCAAATAACTTCCAAGATGTATTTATGTCGTTATTGTGAATTAAAAAGCTCCAGTCAGTTTCTTTAAACATAGCTCTAAGTTTATGGAAGTTTGCTTTCTTGAAATTAGGGACTTTTTCGATGCTACTATTTGGTTCGTTACTAGTAAACTTTAAAGTGAAAGTTATCGTACGATGGTCGCTGTTACTGAATTCATCACCAACATTCAAATTCTCTATCAATTCTTCTTTTGTTGCAAGTACAATGTCAAGAACGTTATTACCACGGGTCGGCATTCGAACAAATTGATAAAGCGAACTCTCTTGCAAGTTCGTATACAAGTCATGTCCGGAGTGTGAAGTAAGAGTATCGCCCCACTTGGTCACAGGTAAATTAAAGTCGCCAAAATTACGGTATCTTGTGAGTTACTTACATCTGCAATTTGTTCGTAAATTTCTCGGTCAGTTTGCACTGATTGAGCTGGAGGTCTGTATATTAACGCAAGTATTATTTTTGTACCTTTATTATTCTTTATTAGCACAAAAGATGTGTCGACGTTCACAATTTGAGGTTTTGACACGAGGGTCGGGTTAAGACTTTCTTTGATATAAAATAAAACGCCACCTCCATTTTTATTTATTCGGCTGTTCTCAAACATTACATAACCGGGAAGTGAATACTCTGCTAAAAGTCTCTATCTTGTGTATTGAGCCAAGATTCTGTTATGCCAATCACATCATAATTTTCTGTAAACACTAGTTCCTCTAAATCTGAAAATTTATTGCGTATGCTACGAGCGTTTGCATAGAAAACCTTTAAAGTTGCGGTTTTAGAACTCGCAGATCGTTCTTTCATCGAATTTTTGGTTCTGGTCGGATCTACATTTACATTCATGGCTGTCCTCGGTCCTCGGTCGTCGTTATCCCTGACGGTTTTGAATTTGGGTCGTGTTGGTGGAGCTTTATCCAAATTCGCGGTTCTTGACGGATTAGTATTTAATTCCTTTGTAGATTGCCGGCCTCGCTGTCTTCGGTCCTCCTTCCTGGTTGTCCTGTGCTGAGTCGATTTCTTCTCCGAAAATCCTTCACCGCATCGTTGAGAAGACGCCCAAAACGCGCTGCTCCCACCTGGTTCAGATGAACTCCATCATCCGAAAACAAATAGTCATCGTAGTAGAAATTGTCCCAGGTGTCGACGAATCCCACGTTCTCCTTCCTGCAGAGGTTTGCTAGACAACGATTTGTGCTGGTGGCTATGTTGTAAAATCGGCTCTCTACACCGAGCCGGGGGACGATTCCTGAGACGATGATCCTTGATGACTTCTCCTTAAACGACTTGATCAGCTGCTGGTACTTTAAAAGCAAATCTTCCGACCGGGTTCGCTGTATATCGTTGGATCCAACGTGGATGACGTACATTGTATTTGCAGGGGCCAGCTTTGATACTTCGTCAACTGCTGCAACTACGTCATCCACACCACCACCAGGGATACAAAAACGCTTCCTGGTCTTAGGTGCCCTGGCGCAAAACTCTGTGAGCTGACCACGTATCATCGAGTCTCCCACGAGCCGGACTTCTTCTATTTCCTCTTCGTCATCTGAGTCTGCGAATATCTGGAAACGGTTTTGACACTCGGTAATCGGTATGTGTTTCCTGGTCTTGGGGCAAACGTTGTTCCTCACGACACGGAAGTTGTCTTGAGGGGGAAGAGAGTCGCTATTTGTATCTTGAGTATCGGAAACATCAGCTGAAATGGCTACTGTAGGCGTTGAATTGTTAGCATTTGACGTTGGGGCGTTGGTGGCTGCTGGAGTTGCGGTGACAATTGAAGTTTGTGGCACTCCAACGTTGAGTGTTACAAACTCTTGGAGTGATTCCAGCTTCATGGTGAGGACGTTGATCTTGTTGTAGGCTTCATCTAATTTCACTGTAAAATTCTCTCGTTGCTGGCAGAGCCGGCAGACTTGAAGATCGATAGTAGCAAACATGGACTCACCAAACCTACCGGCGCAGTTCGCACAAGCGCGAGGCATGGTGACAGTCACTTTCTTCAGATCACTTCACTCACTTAAAAAACAATTCACTCACTTTACAACACTTCACTCACTTTAAAAACACTTCAATCACTTCAACCGAAAACAAATATGCTGAAATACGCAGAAATAGGATATCAGGGGTGATAGCCTAACCGAAAACAAAAATGTTGAGATACGCAGAATTAGGCTTCCAGGGGCGATAGCCTAACCAAAAGTTTTTTTTTTTTAAATTGAAATACGCAATAATAGGCTACCAGCGTTGAATAGCCTAACCGAATATAATAAAATTGAAATTCGCAGAAATAGGCTACCAGGTGTGATAACCTAACCTTAAACAAATATATGTATAACAGAATATGTAACTAAATATACAATTCACCAAATAGAGATTATATAAAAATAAAGTGTGACTGCACACAAGGGGTTAATATACTGTGTCAACAGATGACCCTGGTGTCACTGAAGCCTAGTAAAGCAGTAGCCTACTCTTTTTAGATAAAAAAGTGTATCAGTCAAAGGTTATTACAAGATCGTGCAAGCAACAACTAAAATTACAGATATATATAGCTACAGTAGGATACCAAATACAATATCTACAAGAGTTAATAATAAAACAGATTGGCTGGCTATAGGCTAGGCTAGGTTTGGGTTAGGTTAAAAGCTTGGCAGGTTGGGTTAGGCTAGGTTAGTTTGTACAAATACCACCCTTAGCTTAAAGTAAAATCAGTCTGAGGAGAAAAAGTCAAGAATATATCTAGGGGGAAAAGATAAATGAATGCACTTAAATTTGGTACAAAATTTGCTGGAATTTAATATGTATAATCCCCAAAAAAGGTTTGTTTACAAAATGGTGTCGGCGTTAGTCCCTGTAGGCGGTTAGTTAGTAAACAATATTGTTTATTAGCAAATTAATATGCAAAGCTTTACTTACATACAAGGCAGTTAAATTTATACTTACTACAGTAGGTAATGGGTAAAATTAGGGGCTACGATTTTATATAAAATAGTAATAAGAGAGCGTTTGTTTACAAAGCAAAACAAAACAATAGATGGCGCTAGTGGCGCCCTGTCCGAGCAGGAGTCTTGTGATAAACACAAAGTTTTTCAGTCAATACACAGCGAAATATCGTGCAGTGTTACTTACTAAGCTACAGGATGGTTAAACGTGCTCTTAACCACCTTTCATGCACAAGAATGAAGAGGATGAGTAGTTAATACTCAAATTATGATCGATATCGTGAGAGCGTTGACAGAGCGTCTGCAGCGTCTGGCGGTAGCACGGGGTGTGGTGGATGTGATTGTGGTGGTGGAGGATGTGGTGGTGGTGGTGAGGGTTGTGATTGTGGTGGTAGAGGATGTGGTGGTGGTTGTGATTGTGGTGGTGGAGGATGTGATTGTGGTGGTGGTGGATGTGATTGTGGTGGTGGATAATGTGATCGTGGTGGTGGTGGATGTGATTGTGGTGGTGGTGATTGTAGTGGTGGATGTGATTGTGGTGGTGGTGGATGTGATTGTAGTGGTGGAGGATGTGGTGGTGGTGGTGGGGGTTGTGATTGTGGTGGTGGAGGATGTGGTGGTGGTTGTGATTGTGGTGGTGGAGGATGTGATTGTGGTGGTGGTGGATGTGATTGTGGTGGTGGATGATGTGATCGTGGTGGTGGTGGATGTGATTGTGGTGGATGTGATTGTAGTGGTGGATGTGATTGTGGTGGTGGTGGATGTGATTGTGGTGGTGGTGATTATGATTGTGGTGGTGGTGGATGTGATTGTAGTGGTGGTGGATGTGATTGTGGTGGTGGTGGATGTGATTGTGGTGGTGGTTGTGATTGTGGTGGTGGTGATTGTGATTGTGGTGGTGGTGATTGTAGTGGTGGATGTGATCGTGGTGGTGGTGGTGGTGATTGTAGTGGTGGATGTGATTGTGGTGGTGGTGGATATGATTGTGGTGGTGGTGATTGTGATTGTGGTGGTGGTGGATGTGATTGTGGTGGTGGATGTGATTGTGGTGGTGGTGGTTGTGATTGTGGTGGTGGTGTGATTTGGGGTGGTTGTGATTGTGTTGTGGTGGTGGTGATTGTGTGGTGGTGGGGGATGTGATTGTGATGGTGGTGGATGTGATTGTGGTGGCGGTGGCTGTGATTGTGGTGGTGGTGGTGGTGGATGTGATTGTGGTGGTGGTGGATGTGATTGTGGGGGTGGATGATGTGGTGGTGGTGGTGGTGGTGATTGTGATGGATGTGATTGTGGTGGTGGTGATGTGATTGTGGTGGTGAGGATTGTGGTGGTGGTGAGGGTTGTGATTGTGGTGGTGGAGGATGTGGTGGTGGTTGTGATTGTGGTGGTGGAGGATGTGATTGTGGTGGTGGTGGATGTGATTGTGGTGGTGGATGATGTGATCGTGGTGGTGGTGGATGTGATTGTGGTGGTGGTGATTGTAGTGGTGGATGTGATTGTGGTGGTGGTGGATGTGATTGTGGTGGTGGAGGATGTGGTGGTGGTGGTGAGGGTTGTGATTGTGGTGGTGGAGGATGTGGTGGTGGTTGTGATTGTGGTGGTGGAGGATGTGATTGTGGTGGTGGTGGATGTGATTGTGGTGGTGGATGATGTGATCGTGGTGGTGGTGGATGTGATTGTGGTGGGTGCTTGTAGTGGTGGTGATTGTGGTGGTGGTGGTTGATTGTGGTGGTGGTAGTTATGATTGTGGTGGTGGTGGATGTGATTGTGGTGGTGGTGGATGTGATTGTGGTGGTGGTGGATGTGATTGTGGTGGTGGTTGTGATTGTGGTGGTGGTGATTGTGATTGTGGTGGTGATTGTAGGGGTGATAGTGGTACGGGTGTGGGTGGTGGTGGTGGTGATTGTAGTGGTGGTGATTGTGGTGGTGGTGGTGATTGTGGTGGTGGTGGATGTGATTGTGGTGGTGGTGGCGGTGGTGATTGTGGTGGTGGTGATGATTATGGTGGTGGTTGTGATTTGTGGTGGTGGTGATTGTGATTGTGGTGGTGGTGGTGGATGTGATTGTGGTGGTGGAGGATGTGATTGTGATGGTGGTGGATGTGATTGTGGTGGCGGTGGCTGTGATTGTGGTGGTGGTGGTGGTGGATGTGATTGTGGTGGTGGTGGATGTGATTGTGGTGGTGGTGGATGTGATTGTGGTGGTGGTGGATGTGATTGTGGTGGTGGTGGTGGATGTGATTGTAGTGGTGGTGGATGTGATTGTGGTGGATGTGATTGTGGTGGTGGTAGTGGTGGATGTGATTGTAGTGGTGGTGGATGTGATTGTGGTGGTGGATGTGATTGTGGTGGTTGTGGTGGTGTGATGGGTGGTGGTGGATGTGATTGTAGTGGTGGATGTGATTGTGGTGGTGGTGGATGTGATTGTAGTGGTGGTGGATGTGATTGTGGTGGTGGTGGTGGTGGATGTGATTGTAGTGGTGGTGGATGTGATTGTGGTGGTGGTGGATGTGATTGTGGTGGTGGTGGATGTGATTGTGGTGGTGGTGGATGTGATTGTGATGGTGGATGTGATTGTGGTGGTGGTGGCTGTGATTGTGGTGGTGGTGGCTGTGATTGTGGTGGTGGATGTGATTGTAGTGGTGGTGGATGTGGTTGTGATGGTGGAGCATGTGATTGTGGTGGTGGTGGATGTGATTGTGGTGGTGGTAGATGTGATTGTGGTGGTGGTGGATGTGATTGTGGTGGATGTGATTGTGGTGGTGGAGGATGTGATTGTGGTGGTGGTGGTTGTGATTGTGGTGGTGGTGGTTGTGATTGTGGTGGTGGTGGTTGTGATTGTGGTGGTAGTGGTTGTGATTGTGGTGGTGGTGGTTGTGATTGTTGTGGTGGTGGTTGTGATTGTGGTGGTGGAGGATGTGATTGTGGTGGTGGAGGATGTGATTGTGGTGGTGGAGGATGTGATTGTGGTGGTGGAGGATGTGATTGTGGTGGTGGTGTGATTGTGGTGGTGGTGTGATTGTGGTGGTGGTGGTGTGATTGTGGTGGTGGTGGTGTGATTGTGGTGGTGGTGTGATTGTGGTGGTGATGTGGTTGTGGTCGTGGTTGTGGTTGTGGTGGTGGATGTGATTGTGGTGGTGGAGGATGTGATTGTGGTGGTGGATGTGATTGTGGTGGTGGAGGATGTGGTGGTGGTTGTGATTGTGGTGGTGGAGGATGTGATTGTGGTGGTGGTGGTTGTGATTGTAGTGGTGAATTTGATTGTGGTGGTGGTGGTGGTGGTGATTGTAGTGGTGGATGTGATTGTGGTGGTGGTGGATGTGATTGTGGTGGTGGAGAATTGGTGGTGGTGAGGTTGTGATTGTGGTGGTGGAGGATGTGGTGGTTGATTGTGTGGTGAGGTGATTGTGTGGTGGTGATGTGATTGTGGTGGTGTGTGATGTGTGTGGTGGGGTGTTTGTGGTGGTGGTGATTGTAGTGGGGGATGTGATTGCGTGGTGGTGGATGATTGTAGTGGGAGGTGTGGTGTGGTGGTGTGGTTGTGATTGTGGTGGTGGAGGATGTGGTGGTTGATTGTGGTGGTGATGTGATTGTGGTGGTGGATGTGATTGTGGTGGTGGTGATGTGATGTGGTGGTGGTGGATGTGATGTGGATGTGATTGTAGTGGTGGTGTGATTTGTGGTGGTGGATGTGATTGTGTGGTGATGTGATTGTGGTGGTGGGTGGATGTGATTGTGTGGTGGTGGATGTGATTGTGGTGGTGGATGTGATTGGGTGGTGTGTGATTGTGGTGGTGGTGATGTGATTGTGGTGTTGGTGATTGTGTGGTGATGGTGATTGTGGTGGTGATTGTGTGGTGGTGGGATGTGTGGTGGATGTGATTGTGGTGGATATGATTGTGGTGGTGGTGATTGTGTTGGGTGTGGGATGTTGTGGTGGAGGATGTGATTGTGGTGGTGGTTGTGATTGTGGTGGTGGAGGATGTGATTGTGGTGGTGGATGTGATTGTGGTGGTGGTGGATGTGATTGTGGTGGTGGTGGATGTGATTGTGGTGGTGGATGTGATTGTGGTGGTGGTGATGATTGTGATTGTAGTGGTGGATGTGATTGTGGTGGTGGTGGTGATTGTAGATTGTAGTGGTGGATGTGATTGTGGGTGGTGGTGGTGGTGGATGTGATTGTGGTGGTGGGAGAGGTGTGATGTGTGGTGATTGTGTTGGTGGTGGATGATTGTGTGGTGGATGATTGTGTGGTGGTGGATGTGATTGTGGTGGTGGGTGGTGGTGTGATGGTGGTGGATGTGATTGTAGTGTTGTGAGTGATGTGGTGGTGGTGGATGTTGTGGTGGTGTGTGATGTGTGGTGGTGGTGGGATGTGATTGTGGTGGTTGTGATGTGATTGGTGGTGGATGTGATTTGTGGTGGTGGTGGATGTGATTGTGTGGTGTGGTGATTGTTGGTGGATGTGATTGTGGTGGTGGTGTTGATTGTTGGTGTGTGATTGTGGTGGTGGATGTGATTGTTGGTTGGTGGATTTGTGTGATGTGGAGCATGATTGTGGTGGTGGTGATGTGATTTTTGTGTGGTGGTGATTGTGGTGGTGGTGATTGTTTATTGTGGTGGATGTGATTGTGGTGGTGGAGGATGTTGTGGTGGTTGTGATGGGTGGTAGTGGTTGTGATTGTGGTGGTAGTGGTTGTGATTGTGGTGGTAGTGGTTGTGATTGTGGTGGTAGTGGTTGTGATTGTGGTGTGGTGGTGGTGGTGTGGATGTTGGTGGTGATTGAGGTATTGTTGTGGTGGTGGAGGATGTAATTGTGGTGGTGATTGATTGTGGTGGTGGTGGTTGTGATTTGTTGTGGTAGTGGTGTTGTTTTGTGATTGTGATTGGTGGTGTTGTGTGTGTTGTGTGTGTTGGTGATTGTGGTGGTGATGTTATGTTGGTGAGGATTTATTGTAGTGGTATTGTGTGGTGGATGTGATTGTGGTGGTGGTGTTTTGTGATTGTGGTGGTGGTGGTGGTGGTGATTGTATTGTTGTGGTGATTTTGATTTTTGGTGTGATTGGTTGTTGGTGATTGTAGTGGTATGTGGTTGTGATTGTGTATGTATTGTTGGTGTTGTGATTGTAGTGGTATTGTTGGTGGTGATTATAGTGGTATTGTTGGTGGTGATTGTAGTGGTATTGTTGGTGGTGATTGTAGTGGTATTGTTGGTGGTGATTGTAGTGGTATTGTTGGTGGTGATTGTAGTGGTATTGTTGGTGGTGATTGTAGTGGTATTGTTGGTGGTGATTGTAGTGGTATTGTTGGTGGTGATTGTAGTGGTATTGTTGGTGGTGATTGTAGTGGTATTGTTGGTGGTGATTGTAGTGGTATTGTTGGTGGTGATTGTAGTGGTATTGTTGGTGGTGATTGTAGTGGTATTGTTGGTGGTGATTGTAGTGGTATTGTTGGTGGTGATTGTCAATATTGTGATCTTGGTTGTGATGCAGTTGTATATGATTTTGGTAACTGCGCTGGTGGTGTCATGGTTTAGACCCCTATATTTTTACATTTTTCGGTTGAAAAATGTCAGGGCCAAAGGCCGGTTCCTCCTACAACTACAAGTCTTGTTCTTACTCTGGCTATCATCACAAGATTGTCTTCAGTTTAGGAAGGACATTTGGAAGTCAGAGGGTTAGTTGAGGTATAAGTTACGCTCAGATTCCTAGTGATATTTCCTAATCTGCATAACATTTTATATTGACAGCAAGAATATATAGAAGAAACGCGTCATTCGTCTCCTGAAGGGTTTACTATACCAGCTGCCTTACATTTACGGTCTGATACTTAATAATAATATGTGATGTCCTCGAACTATTCTGAGAAACCGTACCTCATACCATTCCAGAGGAGGAGGCAAATAATCCAAGGGAAAATCCAACAAGGCCGCGCTAATTCCAAACTTAACAACCCGCCTTTAAATACTTTAGGAAGCTTTATGCCAGTCAGTCACGCTAATCAGCTTTACCACAGTTACCGCTGGCAGACATGCTATACAGAATAAAGAAAACGGGTTAAGGGGGGGATGGGCCGGTTTTCTGGACCGATTTCTCCCTCATGTTTAGCCCCATTAGTTTTCAGATGTTAAGATGTTTGCCCCATTAGTTTGGCGATTTTAACACCTTTCGCCCCATTTCGTTGTCAATTTTATGACCTTTCGTGCCATTTAGGTGTCGATTATTTCCTGGCAAGCGATAGCGAGCCTGCATTTTTAAGAGAAACTGGCCTTTGGCCTGAACATTTTTCTACCGAAAAATGTACAAATTTACCTTGAAGGGGGGTCTAGGGGGTGTTTTGCTAAGCTTGATGGAGGTCTAGGGAAGAAACTAAAAAAATATATGAGTAAATGAATTAATAGACCAAACAAACGGCCAGTCTCCCCTTAATGACAGGGAAAAAGCGGCTTATACCCCGAGATTGCACTGAAGACTACAGGTTATGGCTTTATTCCCTAACAACAGCCTCATCAATAGCCAAATAATAAACACGAGCTTATCATTACTACACCCTGTCGGGGGAGGGAAAGTCGAGGAAGAAATATTGTTGGAGAGGTTTTTGACTAGATGCCAGACAGCTTGGGAAGAGCTAGAGTTGGATAGTTCAGTGCATATATTATTAATGAGAGAGTGCTTGGCAAGTCAAAGAACAGATTTGCCTTGATTCCGGGCAGAAAAATAGGAAGAAAGAGATTCTTGAGTTTTAAGGCGTCGGTACCGTTTGAATGCTTCCTCCTTGTTGTGGACAGCAGTAGAACAAGCGGGAGTAAACCAAGATTGTTTTGCATTAG
>CM064491.1:12884878-12897378 GCA_032716605.1 Paralithodes platypus | reverse complement strand
CACCTTATTGGGTTGAAGCATCATATAATCGCCAAACTAATGAGATGAAACTTCCTAAAATCTCCAAGCTAATGGAGTAAAACTGGGAGGATCCAAATTGGCCCGCCTTGCACCTAATAGGGTTAATAAGTAACACCCCGTTCTTAACATTAATCATCCATTACAAACCCCAACGTACTTGAATAAACTAATGACATCATATGGTCCTCCCGGGATTCGAACTCGGGACACCACACCCAGAACATAAGCATCTAAACCATTACACCACCAACACAGATAAAGTCATGAGCGATATTGTGCATGCCAATATAACAATTAGTAAGTTATATATGCACTTGGAAAGTCCCTCGGGAGTTATATATGCACTTGGAGTATTAATAACGGTTTGGAAAGTCCCTCGGGAGTTTATAATTATAAGCTTGATGGAAAAACTAACATTATAAAAAAAAAAAAAAAAAAAATGGGAAATAAATACGCACATTCCCTCCTAAGTATTTGCGTCAAATATCGAATACGCTCAATCTTTACTTAGCGACTTATTAAATTTCTAAAGATCGAGCATATCTGTTGACAGGTAGATAATTTACGTTACATAATATCTTGAACAATCACTTCTCGTAACTGCAACTATACAAATACGAAAACAGAACCTTTTGCAATTATTTAAGGGGGGTATAGTCCACTTTTCTGGTCCCCCTTCTCCCTCATGTTTAGCCCCATTGCTTTTGAGATTTTAAAACGTTCGCCCCATTAGTTTGGCGATTTTAACACCTATCGCCCCATTTCATTGTCAATTTTAAGACCTTTTGTGCCATTTAGCTGTCGATTTTTTCCTGGCGAGCGATAGCGAGCCTGTAATTTTAAGAGAAGGCCGGGACATTTTTCTACCGAAAAATGTACACATTTATCTTGAATGGGGGTCTAGTAAGTTTTTTTTTTTTTTTTTTTAAGCTTGGTGGAGGTCTAGCGAGGAAACGAAAAAATAAATGAATAACTTAATTAATAGACCAACAAAACAGCCTCTACCCCCTTAAGGGACACATTGCAGCGTTTTATGTCGACACTTTCCAGTCCTCTCTGTAGAAACGTACTCATTAGATAATATGTCTAGGTAAAAAAAAAAAAAAAAAAAAAAAAAAAAAAAAAAAAAATCTCGCATAATGTTGTCTGTGATTGACATTCGTAGCGTTATGAAGGACTTAAGGGGAGATGGTCCGTTTTTCTGGCCCTTATTCTCCCTCGTGCTTAGCCCCATTAGTTTTCAGATGTTATGATGTTTGCCCCATTAGTTTGTCGATTAGAAGATCTTTCACCCCATTGCTATGTCAATGTTTAGACTTTTTGTGTTATTTAGGTGTATATTTTGTTCCTGGCGAACGATAGTGAGCCTGTAATTTTGGAAGAACCGACCTTCGGCCGGGACATTATTCTACCTAAAAATGTACTAATTAATCTAGAAGGGGGATCTAATGGATGTTTTTTAAAGTTTGATGTAGGTCTAGGGAGGACACTAGAAAAAAATTAAATACATGAAAATATCGACCAAAAGTGAACCATCCCCTCCTTAACACCTCTCTCACGCATTTATGACGCAGAGGTTGCCAGATTAGCAATAAGAAATAGAGTTCTCTCACTCTTATAATTACCTCTCCAAAATTAGTTTTCTGCCCACAGCTAACTCAAAGACAACTGAAGAGGTTGAAGTAACTAAACTAAAGGTTTCTAAATACCCCTGATGGTAACAAAGGCTTTAAAGTATCCCCAATAGGCTCAAAATCGCGTCATATGTCGGAGAGGGTTACGGGAAGGTTTTTAGTTAGTTCGCTAGACCTCCATCAAGCTTAACATTACTCCCCCTAGACCCCCTTTTAAAATAAATTTGTACATTTTTCGGTAGAAAAATGTCCCGGCCGAAGGCCGGTTCCTCTTAAATTACAGGCTCGCTATCGCTCGCCAGGAAAAAATCGACACCTAAATGGCACTAAGTCTTAAAATTTACAGAAATGGGGCGAAAGTTCTTAAAATCGCCAAACTAATTGGGTGAACGTCTTATAATATCAAAAGCAATGGGGCTAACCATGAGGGGGAAAGGGGTCAAGAAAAATATCCCTCAAGTGGAAATCTCCCCTTAAGTAGTTTCTTGGTTTATAGTTTATTGTATTATTCATAATTCTATAATCAGCTTTCAAGGTTAAATTATCTTGTGTAAATGACAAGTATTTAACCCTTTGAGTACCAGCGACGTGTGTTATATTGTATTCTAGCTATATTTAGACGGTATATTTAGACGGTATATTTAGACGGTATATTTAGACGGTATATTTAGACGGCATATTTAGACGGCATATTTAGACGGTATATTTAGACGGTATATTTAGACGGTATATTTAGACGGTATATTTAGACGGTATATTTAGACGGCATATTTAGACGGTATATTTAGACGGTATATTTAGACGGTATATTTAGACGGTATATTTAGACGGTATATTTAGACGGTATATTTAGACGGTATATTTAGACGGCATATTTAGACGGTATATTTAGACGGTATATTTAGACGGTATATTTAGACGGTATATTTAGACTGTATTACGCAGCTTAGGAAGGATCTGTGGTAGTTAAAAGGGTTGGCCGAGATAGTTTGAAGCGCCATGAATTGCTAGAGGTCTTGCCGAAGCTGAATTCCAACGTCTAAATAGTGCCAGAATATGATGAAAACAACGTCCCTGGTACTCAAAGGGTTAATAAATGAATGATTGAATCGGTATTTCTATTCTTGCCGTAACTATTCCGTTCTGAGAATCTGCTTTAAGGGGAGATTTCCACTGGAGGGATATTTTTTTCGAACCCTTTCTCCCTCATGTTTAGCCCCATTGATTTTGAAATTTTAAGACCTTTCGCCCCATTTATGTCAATTTTAAGACTTCGTGCCATTTAGGTAACAATTTTTTCATGGCGAGCGATAGCGAGCCTGTAATTTAAGAGGAATCGGCCTTCAGCCGCGACATTTTTCTACCGAAAAATGTACAAATTTATCTTGAAAGGGGTACTAGGGGGTGTAAATTTAAGCTTAATGGAGGTCTAAGGAAATAACTAAAAAACTCCCCTTAAGTTGGCATTTCCTTGTAAATGTATGCTGGTGATCAGTAGAGTATTTATTTGACTTGTATTGTCTTGTAAGTATCCAGCCTTAATCAATATAATGATCTACTTTGCCTTACCTTCATCGTCAGTAACACGTACTTTTAACATTGGATGTCTTCTAAATATTCCGTGCTCACAAACTTTTTAAGGGGGTTCACCTGGTTTTTTTTTCTCTCTTTCTCTCATTTTCTCTCTTTCTCTGGCTTGTATCCATTCGGCCCCATTCAGCCAACTGTTTTAAGACGTTTATCCCCATCCAGGTGTCAATTTCTTCCTGGCGAGCGATAGCCAGCCAGCATTGTATGGAGACATCCGGCTTCGCCGGAGAAATTTTTCTATCGAAAAATGTACAAATTTAGCTTGCTGTCAAAACACAAAATTATATATACTGGCTCGCTACCGCTCGCCAGGAAAATATTGACACCTGGATGGGGATTAACGTCTTGAAACAGTAGACTGAATGGGGCCGAATGGATACAAGCCAATTAGAGAGGGAGAGAAAGAGAAAAAAAGCGAGGTGGGCTCCCTTAATGGTATTCCCTTACAAAGTTTCGGGTTTTATAATGTCTTGTATATTTGGACCATCTTTCGGAAACTAGGCCTACAAAATTGTATAAACTAGTGAAATGGTAACCTCTTCCCGTGCATAAATAAAACAGTTGATTTTATATTGTTGACATGTCGTGCTATTAAGCTTCTTTATAGGAGTTTAACTTTGAAAACTCTCCAATACTGAATAATTCAAATGTATAATACTTAATTTTGTCCTATGGTTGCGAAAGTATTTAAGGGGAGGTATTTAGTTTGGTCCCTAGATATCCTTCAAGCTTAAGATTACACCTCCTTGAGTCCCTTTCAAGATAAATTTGTACATTTTTCGGTAGAAAAATTTCCCGGCTGAGAGCCGGTTCCTCTTAAATTAAAGGCTCGCTATCGCTCGCCAGGATAAAATCGACACCTAAATGGCACGAAAGGTCTTAAAATTGACAGAAATGGGTTGAAAGTTCTTAAAATCGTCAAAATAATGGGGCAAACATCTTAAAATTCGAAAAACAATGGGGCTAAACATGAGGGAGAAAGGAGTCCTGAAAAAAAAATCCCTCTAGTAGAAATCTCCCCTTAAAGCTTATCAGTTTCTACCGCCTAGCTATTTTGTTCAATGGGGGATGGTTCACTTTTTGCTAGATTTTTTTCATTTACTAATTATAATTGTCTAATATCCTCCCTAGACCTCCATCAAACTTTAAAAAACACCCATTCGATCCCCCTTCTAGATTAATTTGTACATTTCGGTAGAAAAATATCCCAGCCAAAGGCCGGGAAAAAATCGACACCTAAATAGCACGAAAGGTCTTAATATTGACAAGGAAATGGGGCGGAAGGTCTTAAAATCGACAAACTAATGGGGCAAACATTTTAAAATCTGAAAAATAATTGGGCTAAGCATGATGGAGAAGAGGAAACTAGAAAAAAAGTCCCATCTCCCTTTATAATGTGTTCTGTTTGTGTAAACCTTTCGTGCAGATAAAGTTCTTCAAGTCGTCCTTCATATGACGAAATGTTCCAATCTGAAATACACCAATCTCTTTTCTCGTAAATATAGTGTGATTAAGTTTCTCAAGTTTCAACTCCTGTTATTTTTGCAATTTATTATAATTATTATGTTCTATCCAACAACCAACTCTACTCCTAAAATCGATTAATGAAATATTACAAACACATGTGGCAGTCCGTGGATTCGAACCCAGGACGCTCACACCGAATATCAACACCTTATGCATTACACCACGAAGGCAGTAAAGAATGGTGGACACTGCCTACGATTTATTATGCAACTTCGAATCCTGCATATCAATCTAAGCATGTACATTACAGGAATACCAATTTATCTCCAGGTTCAGATAGTCGATCTTTTCTTGTTAAGCTTTCATGTCGATAAGCTTATATAAGTTCCGTGAACTGATTTAAAAAAGAACTCTTGTATTTCTTATATGTTGTTCTAAAATGCCTGAGTTCCACCTGGTGATAACTTTTTAAAAATCACTCCGTTAGGTAATTGTGTTGCGAGCGAGCGAGCGAGAGTGATGCGAGCCTCTCCTCGGGTGGGGTCTAGAGCGTTGGGACCGTACGTACTCTCCCTCCCAGTGTTGATCCTGCACTGGGCTGGTCTGCTGCATCCATCCCTCTAGTCTAGTGGCATGGCTCCCTCTGTCTCCAGGTTTGTGGTGTGGCTCTTTCTGTGGTAGAGGGATATTATAATTAATTAACTTAACTCTCAACACCTACCTATTGCTTTCCAACATTGTTATCAAGTTTACTCTTTCGAAATAATTTCCGGAGTAACTTGGAATATTGCTGTTCGTTCTTCATTGCAGTATTAATAACAGAATCACTGTAATTGAAGAGGAACCGGCTTTCGGCCAATACATTTTTCTATCGAAAAATGTAAAGATTTATCTTGAAGGAGGGTCTTGGGCGGGTGTTTTTTTAACCTTGATGTAGGTTTAGGGAGGAAACTAGAAAATAATATAATGATACACATTCTGTATATAATAATATAATGATACACATTCTGTATATAATAATATAATGATACACATTCTGTATATAATAATATAATTATACACATTCTGTATATAATAATATAATGATACACATTCTGTATATACAAATACATACACCCATCCTCCCTTAACCCCTTCTGTACCGGCGACGTCCTTTTCAGTTTATTCTGGTTACTATTAGACGATTATATTCAGTTTCCAAAGGGCCTCCAGCAATTCACAAGCTTGGAACTCTCTCACTTAACCCTTTGTACTACCACAGGTCCTTCTTAAACTGCACAAAGTCGTCTAAATATAGCTAAAACTGCACAAAGTCGTCTAAATATAGCTAAAACTGCACAAAGTCGTCTAAATATAGCTAAAACAAAATTGAAAAGACATCACCGGTAAAGAAAGGGTTAAGGTCACACACCAAGGCCTTAGAATATCATCAACATTAACTTTTATAATTATTGCTTTAGATTCTATTTTTCAAACTCCACAATAGCCACTGAACTATAGTCTATTCGCTGTAAGTAGGCGAGAAATCATGACGTCTAACCTCTGTAAAGCCGGTATCACACGAGCGCTTTTCCCCTCAACATTTATCCTCAACACTGGTCTGGCAGCTTATGAGGTCAACTTTTATCATATTTCGGCCACTTATATTCATCTACCGTGAGTCTAGTTTCCGATACCAGGACAAAATATGCCAGAAAAATGTTGATCGTCGAATGTTGACTATAAAAGCTCTCGTGTGATACCGGCTTGACTCCAAAATGACATAGCGATAGCGAGCGTGTAATATAAGAGGAATCGGTCTTCGGACGGAACATATTTCTACCGACAAATATACAAATTTATCTTGAAAGGGGGTCTAGGGGGTGTAATTTTAAGCTTGATGGAGGTCTAGGGAACAAACTAAACACCTAAAATATAAAAAGTAGTGGGCTAAACATGAGAGAGATGGGAGTCCTAAGTTTCCCCTCCACTCTCTCTCTCTCCCCACCCGCCTCCACTCACACTCTCTCTCTCTCTCTCTCCACCCGCCTCCACTCACTCACTCTCACACTCACTCTCTCTCTCTCAGACTGTGTGATGTGATGTGGCCACCGCTTTTATTATATCATGGCTGTGTTGGTGTTCTATCTATCTCTGGTTATCTATCTCTGGTTATCTCTCTCTCTCTCTCTCTCTCTCTCTCTCTCTCTCTGTCTTCCTTTCTCTCTCTCTCTCTCTCTCTCTCTCTGTCTTCCTCTCTCTCTCTCTCTCTCTCTCTCTCTCTCTCTCTCTCTCTCTCTCTCTCTCTCTCTCTCTCTCTCTCTCTCTCTTTATCTTCTAGGCTTCTTCTCTTAGCTAATCTTTTCTTCTTCTATTCTTATTGTTTTTTTTATGCTCAGTTTATGTTTTTCGCTTAGTTTCTTTCATTGCAAGCTTATCCTATTTTCGTATCTTCTCCGTTCTGGTTCTGAGTTTCGGTTTCAAAATTGAATTAAGGGGGGTGACCTGTTTTTGTTCTGTTCTTTTCTATCTTTCTCTGGCTTGTATCCATTTGGCCCCATTCAGCCTACTGTTTTAAGACGTTTATCCCCATCCAGGTGTCAATTTTTTACTGGTGAGCGGTAGCGAGCCAGCATATTTTTTAGTTTTGTTTGACAGCAGGCTAAATTTGTACATTCTTCGATAGAAAAATTTCTCCGGCGAAGCCGGATTTCTTCATATAATGCTGGCTCGCTATCGCTCGCCAGGAAGAAATCGACACCTAGATGGGGATAAACATCTTAAAATAGTTGGCTGAATGGGGCCGAATGGATACAAGCCAGAGAAAGAGAAAAAAGGACAGAAATAACAAAAACAGGTCACCCCCTTTAAGCAAATCAGAACGCGAATGTCAACGTTACAAACAGTGCCGTATATAACCTAAAATGATGTCAACGAGAGAAAACAATTTGTCGGGAAAATAGGCACAGAGCAATATAGACTGAACATTCATCTCTGGAACACAGAGGTAAAAAGAATAAATCTGTATAGTACAATTCCGAACAGATATTTCCCCAGTTCTGTTGTGTGTATATATATATTAGCTATACTGATTAGCTATAATGTCCAACTGTTTATCTAGTGTCTGCAAAATCTATGTAGTCGTTTATATGTGTAACTCATTGATCTCTCTCTCTCTCCCTCTCTCCCCCCCCCCTCTCTCTCTCTCTCTCTCTCTCTCTCTCTCTCTCTCACTCTTTTTCTCTCTAGCTATCTCTCTCTTTCTCCCTCTTTCTCCCTCTCTCTCTCTCTCTCTCTCTCTCTCTCTCTCTCTCTCTCTCTCTGGTTTGGCACTGTCCCTGTTCAAGTGGTGTGGCTCTCTACCTGAGTGGTGTGACTATTATTCCTCCCTATTCACACACACACACACACACACACACACACACACACACACACACACACACCATAGTAACCCTTTAAAGATCCAATACACATTTATTTTCTGCTTTCCGGCCATTATTAGACGATTTTATTAAGGGGGCCCACCTCGTTTATTCTTCTCTCTCTCTCCCTCTCTCTCTGGGTTATATCCATCCGGCCCCATTCAGCCTACTGTTTTAAGACTTTTATCCTCATCCAGGTGACGAATTTTTCCTGGTGAGTGGTAGCGATCCAGCATGTTTGTCATAATGTTTTTGACAGCAGGCTAAATCTGTACATTTTTCGATTGAAAAATGTCTCAGGCGAAACTGGATTTCTCCATACAATGATGGCTCACTATCGATCGCCAGGAAGAAATCGACACCTGGATGGGGATAAACGTCTTAAAACAGTAGGCTGAATGGGGCCGAATGGATACAAGCCAGTTAAAGCGAGAGAATGGATGATTAGAACCGAGCGAAAAAATCACCGGCTGTGAACGTGGTGGTGGGGGTGGGGGTGGGGGGGGGGGGGGGAGCTGCGTTGGGGCAGACCTAGAAAGACATGGGATCAGGTATTTCAGTCCGATCTCAAAACAAAGAACTTGACAACAAAGGCAGCCCATAACAGGGTCGCCTGGAAGACCGCCAATTAAGACGTGAAACTGTAACCACATACTCTGTTGACGCTACGGTCTTTAAACTTGTATGTATGTATTGTATGTACTGTTTGTATGTGGCTCTATTTTGCATACATTGTGGATCTTGTGTCATACGGTTTGAATATTTTTACACAATGTGGTTATTTTTTCTTAATGTAATGTGTGTTTAATGATCTTCAATTTAATATGACAATATATAAAACGTGGCTTTTATGTCCTTGTATTTACTGAGGGTCTATACCCATCCCGTGTGGCTGTAGCTCTTTTGTCCATTTGGTGGCGCGGCTACCTCCCTTAACGTGTGCTATAAGTCTCTCTCTCTCTCTCTCTCTCTCTCTCTCTCTCTCTCTGCATATATATATATATATATATTATATAGATATATATATCTATATATATATATATTATATATATCTATATATATATATATATATATATATATATTTTTTTTTTTTTTTTTCTTTTAATACATACGAGGTTGAAAGAAAGGGAAATTTCTGCGTGGAAATTTTATTATTCAAAGTTTCCAGGTCTCTGATGAGTTTTCGCTGGGTGGCAGGAAGTAGATGAAGGAGATGAGCAAAATTCATGGTGGTACAGGGTTACATAAATGTAAATGATGATACAGGATATACGACGCGTTTCACTGGACAACCAGCATTATCAAGTAAGGATGGAATGATATAATAGGTAAACAGGAAGCTTATATATATAGGGTGGAGGATCAGAGGAGGCGGAAAACAAGGGGCAAAAATGTACTATTGGTGGAGGGGGTTCTGGAAAAGAGAAAGGGGGGAACCGCTTCACGCATGCGCACTGTTTACCTTTTATATCATTCCATCCTTACTTGATAATGCTGGTTGTCCAGTGAAACGCGTCGTATATCCTGTATCATCATTTACATTTATGTAACCCTGTACCACCATGAATTTTGCTCATCTCCTTCATCTACTTCCTGCCACCCAGCGAAAACTCATCAGAGACCTGGTAACTTTGAATAATAAAATTTCCAACGCAGAAATTGCCATTTCTTTCAACCTCGTATGTATTAAAGAATATGTATTACCTGGCTTTACTAACATATATACTGTATATATATATATATATATATATATATATATATATATATATATATATATATATATATGTGTGTGTGTGTGTGTGTGTGTGAGTGTGAGTGTATGTGTAATAAATTATAATATATAATTGTTGTTTTCTTGTTCACTGGCAGGCGTGAGGCTGACTATCTACAGAGTTTTTCTTAACTTAGGTACAGTACAATGGTTATTCTACCTTAACTACGAGGTCACATGCGACCTTTGGCGACCGTGAGGTGCCAAGTTCCCATCATAGTACATACGCAGATGTACTTGTGAGAGTATGTGTAGCTGGAGGGACCTTGGTGACCCTGGTCTCTGGGTCTTCTCCTGGATGACCTAGACGGGTGTGAATTTGTATTGTAAATTTGTAATTTGTTTTTGTGTGTTCATTGTTTTCTGTTGTGTTGTCCCTATTCTGGCTCTGTCTTGAGTCGCCCCCCCCCCCCCAAAAAAAAAAAAAAAAAAAAATAATAGGCTAATAATAATAATAATAAAAACAAATAAAAAATAAAAAAAATAAGGAAAGGTGGGGATTGAGTATATAGACAAATAGATAGATAGTGGGTTTTTTCCCACTTCTTAAGTCATTGTTTATTCATGCTGCATAAATTGGAAATCCTCACTTTTAGTTTTGTTGGGTGGAGTAGCACGTTTATATACTTTGTTCTTCATGTTATGTGTTTTTTCCCCATTCAGAACCAGGGACGTCCTTTTCATCATATTCTGGCAACTGTTAGACGATTGTATTCAGCTTAGAAATAACCTCTAGCCATAATATGACTTCGAACTATCTCAACCAACCCGTTTAACTACCACAGATCCTTCCTCAGCTGCATAATATTGTCTAAATATAGCTAGCATATAATATAACACACGTCGCTGGTACTCAAAGGGTTAATGTTCTTTATTTAAGGGGGTACTACTCGCTTTTTCTGGACCCCCTTCTCCCTCATGTTTAGCATATTAGTGTTGAGGTTTTAAAACGTTCGTTCCGTTGGTTTGGCGATTTTGAGACTTTTCGCCTTAATTTTGGTGTCAATATTTAGACTCCTCGTATCCTTTAGGTGTCGATTTTTTTTCCTGGCGAGCGATAGCGAGCCTCTAATTTTAGAGGGAACCGGGGAAAATTTGTCTACAAATTTATCTTGAAAGGGAGTCTAGGGGGTGTTTGCCTAGGCTTGATGGAGGTCTAGCGAGGAAACTAAAAAATATATTAACGAATAAATATATATATAGACTAAAAACCAAGCACTACCCCTTAACCCTTACTGTACCAGCGACGTCTGTTGTATTTTATAATAGCTATATTTAGACGATATTATGCAGCTTAGGAAGGATCTGTGGTCGTTAAAATGGTTGGTCGAGATAGTGCGAAGCCTTATTATTGCTAATGGTCCTTCCTAAGCTGAATATAATTGTCGAATAGTTGCCAGAATATGATACAAAAAAAAGACGTGTCCAGGGTACAAGAGGGGTTAATGTGGGGTCTCTGCTTCCCTATCCCCGTGTGTGTTTGTTGCGTGTTGCTCTAGTTTTGGTGGCGCGGGCGGCTGTCTCCCTTTACGTGTGGTGTAAGTCTCTCTGCCTCTGCCTCTCTCTCTCTCTCTCTCTCTCTCTCTCTCTCTCTCTCTCTCTCTCTCTATATCTTCTCTCTCTGTTTGGCATTGTACCTGACATTGTTCTGACCCTCCATACCTTCTGGTTACCCAAGGGTTCTTTACTTCTCTCCTCTCTCTCTATCGCTCTCTCACTCTCTCTCTCTCTCTCTCTCTCTCTCTAACTTTTCTCTTCCTGTGAAATGTACCGATTGTTCTGACCCTCCCTACCTCTGTTACCCGAGGGTTCTTTACTTACTTACTCTCTCTCTCTCTCTCTCTCTCTCTCTCTCTCTCTCTCCTCCTCTAAAACTCTTCCCCTGTGGCATTGTACCTGATGTTCTGACCCTCCCTACCTCTGTTACCCAAGGGTTCTTTACTCTCTCTCTCTCTCTCTCTCTCTCTCTCTCTCTCTCTCTCTCTCTCTCTCTCTTCCACTGTGGCATTGTACCTGATGTTCTGACCCTCCCTACCTCTGTTACCCAAGGGTTCTTTACTCTCTCTCTCTCTCTAACTCTTCCCCTGTGGCATTGTACCTGATGTTCTGACCCTCCCTACCTCTGTTACCCAAGGGTTCTTTACTCTCTCTCTCTCTCTCTCTCTCTCTCTCTCTCCCTTCCACTGTGTGGATTGTACTGAGGTCTGAACCTCCCTCCCTCTGTTACCCACGGGTTCTTAATCTCTCTCTCTATCTCTCTCTCTCTCTCTCTTCCCCTGTGGCATTGTACCTGATGTTCTGACCCTCCCTACCTCTGTTACCCAAGGGTTCTTTACTCTCTCTCTCTCTCTCTCTCTAACTCTTCCCCTGTGGCATTGTACCTGATGTTCTGACCCTCCCTACCTCTGTTACCCAAGGGTTCTTTACTCTCTCTCTCTCTCTCTCTTCCACTGTGGCATTGTACCTGATGTTCTGACCCTCCCTACCTCTGTTACCCAAGGGTTCTTTACTCTCTCTCTCTCTCTCTCTCTCTCTCTCTCTAACTCTTCCCCTGTGGCATTGTACCTGATGTTCTGACCCTCCCTACCTCTGTTACCCAAGGGTTCTTTACTCTCT
>CM064491.1:12831575-12884778 GCA_032716605.1 Paralithodes platypus | reverse complement strand
ATAGAGAGACTGAAGGGAAGAACGTCGTGATCTAACAGTGATGATGATGATAAGTATGTATTAATTCAGTATTTAATTTTGAATGTTCATATTTGTGTTCATATTTTGTGTACTTGCTTAATTATGTATGTATTAAATTATGTATGTATTAACTTATGTATGTATTAACTTATGTATGTATTACGTATGATAGGTATTAAATTATGTATGTATTAAATTATGTATGTATTAACTTATGTATGTATTAAATTATGTATGTATTAAATTATGTATGTATTAACTTATGTATGTATTAAATTATGTATGTATTAAATTATGTATGTATTAAATTATGTATGTATTAAACGTATGTACTTATTAAATTATGTCGTTAGTAAACTTATGTATGGATATAAATTATGTCTGTATTAAATTAGGTATGTATTCCCGTATGTATTATATATAACTTCATGTATGTATTAAATTATGTATGTATTAAATTATGCACGTATTTATGGATTTAGTATATATCCATGACTTATCCATATATTTTATTAATCATATATCGAAGAATGTATTTATCTATGTATATTCTTACCTGTGTGTTTGGCTTTCGTGGTTAACCCCTTCTGTACCGAGGCGTTTTATCAATATGAAGAAATCCGGCTTCGCCGGAGAAATTTTTCTATCGAAAAATGTACAAATTTAGCCTGCTGTCAAACAAAAATAAAAAATATGCTGGCTCGCTACCACTCACCAGTAAAAAATTGACACCTGGATGGGGATAAACGCCTTAAAACAGTAGGCTGAATGGGGACAAATGGATACAAGCCAGAGAAAGATAGAAAAGGACAGAACAAAAACAGGTCACCCCCTTATTAAGGGAGATATTTCGAAGTCTGTTTATTGCTGTAGGCCCTTTCTAAACTGCATAAAATCGTCTATTAGTAGCCAAAATAAAGTTAAAAAGACGTAGCCGGTACAGGAGGGGTTAAGCAAGGGTAAGACTCAAAGGGTCCAGCCTGATCCACTTTAAACTCCCAGCATTCGTTCTTCTCTCTCCCCTTCCTAACCCAACCACTTACAGCTACCTCTTCTCTCTCTCTCTCTCTCTCTCTCTCTCTCTTTTACTTTTTTACACCCATTGCATAATGTACGGCATCCGCTGAAGTTATATAACTGATACTATAGGGAGCGTGAAACTCCGTCTAGAACTAGGTATATACACTATATAGAATATATAGTATATAGATATATTAGATATATATATATATACAGTATATATATATTATACATATAAATCTATATAAATATATATATGTTTATATATATATATATATCTATATATATATATATATATTTATATATATATATATATATAATGTTTCTAGTCTCTCAGTGGGGATCGAACCACCGACCACCAGAAGGATAGCCGACGCTTTAATCAATTACACCACGGCAGTCTAGCCTGCCGTGGTGTAATTGATTAAAGCGTCGGCTATCATCCTGATGGTCGATGGTTCGATCCCCACTGAGAGACTAGAAACATTTAGTGGCTCACGTGTATTTGTGATATATTCTCAATATATATATATATGTATATATATTTTGTTTTCCAGCTACCCCTCCGAATGCCTCCATGTCTGTGTGTGCGTCCGCCTTTAACTCTTACAAAAATAGAAAGATTTTCCGCTGACTTTGAAGATACATTCTGTGATGCACTGCTGTTTGAAGAAGTAAAGGAAGGTAATTGAAAAAGGCCAGGGACTCGTTCAACTCTTGATTGTGTTATTTCACTTATATATATATATATATATATATATATATATTATATATACTGTACGGGTATATATATATATATATATATATATATATATATATATATATATATATATATAGCGGGTATATATATATGTATGTACTGTATATTATTTATCTATTTATTTATTCGTTATATATAAATCCACGGTACTGAATTAATGTAAACAAAGAAATAAACCAAAGGCTATTGGCTCAGAATTTGAATCAATCCTAATCATGGAGCATATGAAAGGTAAATATTACAAATGACACTAAATACGTATGGATAATGATTTTGCCATCCCTTTAATTATTGTGTAAGGTGTATTACCTTTAATTATTGTGTAAGGTGTATTACCTTTAATTATTGTGTAAGTATTACCTTTAATTATTGTGTAAGGTGTATTACCTTTAATTATTGTGTAAGGTGTATTACCTTTAATTATTGTGTAAGGTGTATTACCTTTAATTATTGTGTAAGGTATATTAGCTTTAATTATTGTGTAAGGTGTATTACCTTTAATTATTGTGTAAGGTGTATTACCTTTAATTATTGTGTAAGGTGTATTACCTTTAATTATTGTGTAAGGTGTATTACCTTTAATTATTGTGTAAGGTGTATTACCTTTAATTATTGTGTAAGGTGTATTACCTTTAATTATTGTGTAAGGTGTATTACCTTTAATTATTGTGTAAGGTGTATTACCTTTAATTATTGTGTAAGGTGTATTACCTTTAATTATTGTGTAAGGTGTATTACCTTTAATTATTGTGTAAGGTGTATTACCTTTAATTATTGTGTAAGGTGTATTACCTTTAATTATTGTGTAAGGTATATTAGCTTTAATTATTGTGTAAGGTGTATTACCTTTAATTATTGTGTAAGGTGTATTACCTTTAATTATTGTGTAAGGTGTATTACCTTTAATTATTGTGTAAGGTGTATTACCTTTAATTATTGTGTAAGGTATATTACCTTTAATTATTGTGTAAGGTATATTAGCTTTAATTATTGTGTAAGGTGTATTACCTTTAATTATTGTGTAAGGTGTATTACCTTTAATTATTGTGTAAGGTGTATTACCTTTAATTATTGTGTAAGGTGTATTACCTTTAATTATTGTGTAAGGTGTATTACCTTTAATTATTGTGTAAGGTGTATTACCTTTAATTATTGTGTAAGGTGTATTACCTTTAATTATTGTGTAAGGTGTATTAGCTTTAATTATTGGGTCAATTTAAAGATGATGTAATTAAATTGCTAAAAAATCGGTTCGATTGTTTTTATCTAGTTTAGAGTTGTGTAAGGGTGTTTTGATGTGTGAAAATAGGCGTAAATGCATATTTACCCATTAAACAACAATCTAAAAACACGTCCCTTCACTCGCGAAAAATAACTATTTGGCCATAACCGTTTGCCGTTGGATACAAAATATGTAGAGGGGGGGGGGGGGGGGGGGGGCCCCCCCCCCCCCCCCCCCCCAAGATTTATTGAAATCGTCATATATTTAAACAGTAGGGGGCAAAAAACAAATTTTCCCCAACGCTTCTTCTTCTTCTTCGCGGCGGATGTAAACAAAGCCACCCGCCTCTTGCGAGGTAGGCGATATAGGGGATATTTTGTTTTTTTCAGGATCAGTAATACATTTTTACGCGCATTTAGACACATATAGGAATGAAATACATGGTATAAGAAACCTGTAGGCCACGATAAAATCGATGTATGAATTTAATTACATCATCTTTATATTGTCCGCTTTTTCCCTGAACAACTAAAAATCTGTTCCAACCAAAATAGATATACAATCCTACCACTTTAGTTGTTGAATATAAATAGAATGAGTTTATATCTTAGGCTTTCTTAAGGGGATAGTGGCTAGTTTTTTGGTCTAATAATGAATATATTGATGTATTTTTTAGTTTCCTCGTTAGACCTCCATCAAGCTAAAAAAAAAAAAAAAAAAAAAAAAAAAAAAAAAAAAAAAAAAAAATCCCTAGAACTCCCTTTCAAGATAAATGTATACATTTTTCGGTAGAAAAAATGTCCCGGCCGAAGGCAGGTTTCTCTTAAAATTACAGGCTCGCTAGCGCTCGCCAGGAAAAAATCGACACCTAATGACACGATAAATCTAAATATTCACAAAGACATGGGGGCGAAAGGCCTTAAAATCGCTAAACTAATGAGCCGAACGTCATAAAGTCTGAAAAGTAATATGGGGCTAAACATGAGGAAGAAGGGGGACCGGAAATAAAGAATCCCGTTGTTGTAGAGAATATTCCTGTTGGTCGCGGTTGGTGGAGGAGGTTCAACTATGAGGCTACAAGAGGAGCCTTGGTATAATGAGATACTAAGGCCCCAATCTTCTAGTGGCTCTCCGTTAGTTGGGGCTATAGGGAACTAATTGGTTAATTAAGGCAATAATATTAAAAGCTATGTGGGGGCAGGGGGCTGGGAACCCTCCTCCCCTTGTATAATTCTCCTACTCAACGAGACAGAGAAACGGGCGAGGGAACGCGAAAGTGTTTCCGGACCCTGAGAATAAGAACTTTAAATGTTGTTTCTGTTCGGGCTCTGTCTGGTGTCGGCCACCCCCAGCAATAGGGTATACTAATTACTAATTACGTTATTAAAGGTTACATTCCTTGAGCGATTTTCAGACAGATTAGGAAATATGTGTGATAATGAAGAGGTATCAAACGACTTTGAGTAGCTCCTATTATAGTACAACAGAATCTGGTTTTCGAACATTCTAAGTTAACGCTAGATGATTTATATGTTAACCCTTTGAGTGACAGCGACGTGTTATATTTTATGCTAGCTAAACAAAAAGTAAACAAATAAAATAAAAGGAATAGATAGATAGATAGATGTTTAGACGACACTATACAGCTTAGGAAGGAGCTGTGGTAGTTAAAACGGTTGGTTGAGATAGTTTGAAGTCTTATTATTGTTAAAGGTCTTTCCTAAGCTTAATAAAAATCATTTAATAGTTGCCAGAACATGATGAAAATGACGTCGCCGGAACAGTAGGGGTTAAGACAAAACGTTCGCGTCCTCAAAATCTTAATTAAAGGGGGATGGTTCATCTTTTGGTCGGTGTTTTCTTTTATTCATTATTTTTCTAGTTTCCTCTCTAGACCTCCATCAAACTTTTAAAACAATCCATTAGATCCCCCTTCTAAATTAATTTGTAAATTTTTCGGTACAAAAATGTGCCGGTTCTTCCAAAATTACAGGCTCACTATTGTTCGCCAGGAATAAAATCGACACCTAAATAGCACGAAAGGTCTTAATATTGACAAATAAATGGGGCGAAAGGTCTTAAATTAATGAGCCGAACGTCATATAATCTGAAAAATAATGGGGCTAAACAAGAGGAAGGGAGACAAGAAAAACGGCCCAGGTGCGGATATGTAGAGCCCGTTTGCTACAGCCCTTTTTGACATACAGCTAGAGGATAGAAGTTACTATTTCTGGGGTATTTACAATGCATAGACTATAGTAAAAAGATTAAAACACACATAGATCGAAAAGACAGCCAAAATTGGAGTGTCTTGGAAATAAGCATGGCAGTAACGTTTATGAAAGGATATAACCACGAGATGCCATACTAAAGGTATATACGTCTGCAGTGCTAATAATAATATTATGATAATAAACAGCTTAAAAAGGCTCTCTGGGTAGCCAAGAGGCAGGCAATATCTCACTTAATCATCTAACTCCTACAAAGGAGTTTGTTTAAACACTTCTATTAAAACCTTCACCACCATTATGTAATTTGATTAAACACTTCTATTAAAACCTTCACCACCATTATGTAATTTGATTAAACACTTCTATTAAAACCTTCACCACCATTATGTAATTTTCATCATATTCTGGTTACCATGAGACGATTGTATTTAGCTAATCATCTACCTGAGCGACTCAAATGGTTAAATACGATCTCAATAAACCCGTTTAGCAACAGAGGTCCTTCATAAGTTGCATAAAATCACCTAGTCTTAGACAGAAACAAAGGTAAAGAGGTGTCATTGGGCTCAACGGGTTAACCCCTTCTGTGCCGGTAACGTCCTCCTAACTTTTTTTCTGGATATTATTAGGCGATTTTATTCAGTTTAGGAAGAACATCTACTCATTCAAAGGCTACAGACTATCTCACTTGCCCCTTTTTACTACCACAGATCCTTCTTAAGCTGCACAAACTCGTCTAAATATAGCTAGAATAAAATTAAAAAGGCGTCATGGGGCTGCAGGGGTTAATAGCCAGAATGAAATTAAGAAACGCATCAGCAAATACTGAGAGAGTTGAGGGGACAGTGGCTACATTTTTTGGCCTATTTATTAATTTATTCATTTTTGTTTCATTTTCCTCTGTAGACCTCCATCAAGCTCAGAAAAACATCCACTAGAACCGCTCTTAAGATAAATTGTAAATTTTTCGGTAGACAAATTTCCGGGCCGAAGGCCGGTTCCTCTTATAATTACAGGCTCGCTATCACTCGCCAGGAAAACATTAACACCTAAATGACACGATGAACCTTAAAATTGACAAGGATATGGGGCGGAAGGTCTTAAAATCGACAAACTAATGGGGCAAACATCCTAAAATCTGAAAACTAGTGGGGCTAAACATGAGGGAGAAGGGGGACCAGACAAACAACCCATCTCCCCTTAAGAAGCTTGCAGGATAAAGAACGGCGCGAGTCGCCAGGTAGAAAACATCCCGCTAATGAGAAACCGATAAAATTCCCGCCATCCGCCCCCCAAAATTACGCGAAGAAAAAGAGCAAATAAAAGATAATTGAAAAAAAAGATAATTGAAAAACAGATAATTGAAGACAAAAGATAAATAAAAAAAAAAAAATTGAAAAAAAAAATTGAAAAAAAAAAGATAACTGAAAAAAAAAAAAAAAAAAAAAAATGGAGCGTCCCATGATCTCTGTCCATGAAATGTGAAGTGAATGTGAGGACGGAATCTGTGGAGGTAATGTGGGTGGCAAGATTAAAGGAAAAATCTCTCCAATCTCTGACGGAAGAATGAGGAGGAAGAGGAGGAGGAGGGGGAGGAGGAAGAGGAGGAGGGGGAGAAGGAGGAGTAGTAAGAAGAATGAGGAGTAAGGAAGAATGTTCAACCTCTGACAGAATGAAGGAGGAGGAGAAGGAGGAGGGGGAGGAGGAGGAAGAGGAGGAAGAGGAATACAAAGGAGAACAAACTATCATTACACGATTTTATTCAGAGGAGGAGGAGGAAGAGGGGGAGGAGGAGGAGAAGGAGGAGGAAGAGGGGGAGGAGGAGGAGAAGGAGGAGGAGGAAAGAGGAACATAAGTGGGGCTTGGCATGTCACTGAGAAATATAATGGGAAAATAACAAACAGGGCGATATAATAGGGTTGCATTTAAAAGATTAGCCTAAATTATCTGTCCGTAGTACTCGTGATTTATGAAATGGTCTGTGTATGAAATAATAGTGTCTAATTAAGGGGAGGTTTTTAGTTGAGGGACTTTTTTCTTGACCCCTTTCTCCCTCATGTCTAGCCCCATTGCTTTTGAGATTTTAAGACGTTTTCCCCATTAGTTTGGTGATTTTTAAGAATTTCCGCTCCATTCTGTCAATTTTAAGACCTTTCGTGCCATTTAGGTGTCGATTTTATCCTGGCGAGCGATAGCGAGCCTGTAATTTAAGAGTCATCGGCCTTCGGCCGGGACATTTTTCTACCGAAAAATGTACAAATTTATCTTGAAAGGGGGTCAAGGGGGTGAAATTTTAAGATTGCTGGAGGAGTAGGAAACAAACTAAAAACCTCCCCTTAAGTAGTGTTTTAAATAATAATAATAATAGTATCTCATCTTGTTGGTGGCGAAAATAATAGGAAGACGTAATTTCCAGACTCTGACAGAACAAGGAGAAAGAGGAGAGAGGAAAATGTGTGGGGCTTGGCATGTCACTGAAGAATACAATGGAAATGGAACAAGCAAGGAGTTATAGTGCTTAAAATAGAAGCTGTGTCTAAAATAGTACGTTTTCTACCGACAAATTTAAAAATTTATCTTGAATTGTGGTCTAGGGGGTGTTTTTCTAATCTTGATGGAGGTCTAGGGAGGAAACGGGACAAACCGGTAATATATATATATATATATATATATATATATATATATATATATATATATATATATATATATATATATATATATATATATATATACAGTATATTATTTGTATTCAATTCATTATCAATAGGCATATTTTCCACAACTAAACAAATGCTAACCTATAATGCAACTTTTACTTAACCCTTTCACGCTCATGACGCAATTTGCACCATTTCTGGGATACTTAAAAGCTTTTGTAACCATAAGGGGTGTTTAGTTACCTAAACCTCTGCATTTGTCTTTGAGTTAGCTGTGGGCAGAAAACTAATTTTGGAGAGGTAATTATGAGATTGAGAAAACTCTATTTCTGAATGCTAAACTTGAACTACCGAATCCACAGGATAGCGAGAGGGTTAATACTGTGAACAAAATTGTCTCAAATTTCCAAGCTGCTACATACATAATTATATGTAAAATAATGAATGCAGATTAAGCCTGAGCAAGCATAATTAAGTAACCTGTTAAATTTGTAATTCTGCGAGCTACTCTTGTCCTTATTTTATATTGCGAGACTTGGCTCGATGTAGGGGTGTGAATTGATGCCACAATATAAATATGTGTTGTACCATTGCTTAGATTAAGCAGATTTCCTCCATTGCATGCTGGTTTATAAGACCCCAAACATTGTCCGACTGTACAACTTGGCTTCCTCACTATGACAACTGATTAGTTTTATATCGTTCAATACTTTGGAAAACCGGTTGTCGATTTACCTACTAAATTATCATTTTGGGGAACAATATACATTGTTTATTAATGCTTTAGATGATTGTATTGTCAAAACAATCATTATCACGTCTGTTGTTGAATAGAAGATAGCTGTAAATAGCGACGAAATCGAACAGTCGTCAACAGCCTATCAAGATCCCCGAAGGTTCAGTGTTGCCATACAGGCCTGGTCAGATTAATTGGTCCCAACTATAGTACCAACCTCTCGTCCTGCATATGTCCCCTTCCATTGAGTTAGGTCCGCCTGTTACGTGGCCTGCACCAACAATACCCAACCACCAGTTAGTTTGTTGGTCTACTTTATGTTTTATATATTATTTTCATTTCCTCGCTAGACCTCCATTATACTTCAATAAAGAAAACAAAAACTGCTTCCTCCTATATTACAGGCTCGCTATCACTCGCCAGGAAACAAAATGACGTAAAATGTCATAACTAATGGGGCTAAACAGGAGGGAGAAGGGGGTTAAAACAAAATCGAATACTTCCCCTTAAGTCAACCTATAGTGTTAATTACATTCCAGATAAACACATTATCTGCTATGAGAGATTGATGACATGTGTTATCTGCTATGAGAGACTGAGGACATGTGTTATCTGCTATGGACGATTGAGGACATAATTATGTTATCTGCTATGAAAGACTGAGGACATGTGTTATCTGCTATGAGAGATTGAGGACATGTGTTATCTGCTATGAGAGATTGAGGACATGTGTTATCTGCTATGAAAGACTGAGGACATGTGTTATCTGCTATGAGAGATTGAGGACATGATGTGTTATCTGCTATGAGAGACTGAGGACATGTGTTATCTGCTATGAGAGATTGATGACATGTGTTATCTGTTATGAGATTGAGGACATGTGTTATCTGCTATGAAAGATTGAGGACGTGTTATCTGCTATGAAAAACTGAGGACATGTGTTATCTGCTATGGAAGATTGAGGACATGTGTTATCTGCTATGAGAGATTGAGGACATGTGTTATCTGCTATGAGAGATTGAGGACATGTGTTATCTGCTATGAGAGATTGATGACATGTGTTATCTGCTATGAGAGACTGAGGACATGTGTTATCTGCTATGAAAGACTGAGGACATGTGTTATCTGCTATGAGAGATTGAGGAAAACTGTTATCTGCTATGTAAGATTGAGGACATGTGTTATCCGTTATGAAAGACTGAGGACATGTGTTGTCTGCTATGGAAGATTGAGGACATGTGTTATCTGCTATGAGAGATTGAGGACATGTGTTATCTGCTATGAGAGATTGAGGACATGTGTTATCTGCTAAGAGAGACTGAGGACATGTGTTATCTGCTATGAAAGACTGAGGACATGTGTTATCTGCTATGAAAGACTGAGGACATGTGTTATCTGCTATGGAAGATTGAGGACATGTGTTATCTGCTATGAGAGATTGAGGACATGTGTTATATGCTATGAAAGACTGAGGACATGTGTTATCTGCTATGGAAGATTGAGGACATGTGTTATCTGCTATGAGAGACTGAGGACATGTGTTATCTGCTATGGAAGATTGAGGACATGTGTTATCTGCTATGAAAGACTAAGGACATGTGTTATCTGCTATGGAAGATTGAGGACATGTGTTATCTGCTATGAGAGACTGAGGACATGTGTTATCTGCTATGGAAGATTGAGGACATGTGTTATCTGCTATGAGAGACTGAGGACATATGTTATCTGATATGGAAGATTGAGGACATGTGTTATCTGCTATGAAAGACTGAGGGCATGTGTTATCTGCTATGAGAGATTGAGGACATGTATTATATGCTATGGAAGATTGAGGACATGTGTTATCTGCTATGAGAGACTGAGGACATGTGTTATCTGCTATGAGAGACTGAGGACATGTGGTATCTGCTATGGAAGATTGAGGACATGTGTTATCTGCTATGATAATCTGCTATGATAATTATGACTGCCAGCCGTTCGGCTGGCTCAGTTGATAGCGTGCCTGATCCCCATCTTGAAGGTCTCGCGTTCAATCCCCGCTCAGATTGAAAAGTTTTTCTGGGATACAGCCGGCGGTTACCATCTCCCCATGAGCAAGGGGGATGGGTAATGGTCTCTGGTAGACTAAAGAAAGCCAAGCGCTTGTGAATCCTCGAAGGAGGAGATACGGGCGCTATATAAGTAACCAGCAGATTATTATTATTATTATTATTATTATTATGAGAGACTGAAGACATGTGTTATCTGCTATGAAAGATTGAGGACATGTGTTATCTGCTATGAAAGACTGAGGACATGTGTTATCTGCTATGAAAGACTGAGGACATGTGTTATATGCTATGAGAGATTGAGGACATGTGTTATCTGCTATGAGAGATTGAGGACATGTGTTATCTGCTATGAGAGATTGAGGACATGTGTTATCTGCTATGGAAGATTGAGGACATGTGTTATCTGCTATGAGAGACTGAGGACATGTGTTATCTGCTATGAGAGATTGAGGACATGTGTTATCTACTATGAAAGACTGAGGACATGTGTTATCTGCTATGAAAGACTGAGGACATGTGTTATCTGCTATGAGAGACTGAGGACATGTTTTATCTGCTATGAGAGATTGAGGACATGTGTTATATGCTATGAGAGATTGAGGATATGTGTTATCTGCTATGAGAGACTGAGGACATGTGTTATCTGCTATGAGAGATTGAGGACATGTGTTATCTGCTATGAGAGATTGAGGACATGTTATCTGCTATGAGAGATTGAGGACATGTGTTATCTGCTATGGAAGATTGAGGACATGTGTTAGCTGCTATGAGAGACTGAGGACGTGTTATCTGCTATGAAAGATTGAGGACAGGTGTTATCTGCTATGAGAGATTGAGGACATGTGTTATCTGCTATGAAAGACTGAGGACATGTGTTATCTGCTATGAAAGACTGAGAACATGTGTTATCTGCTATGAAAGACTGAGGACATGTGTTATCTGCTATGAGAGACTGAAGACATGTGTTATCTGCTATGAAAGATTGAGGACATGTTTTATCTGCTATGGAAGATTGAGGACATGTGTTATCTGCTATGAAAGACTGAAGACATGTGTTATCTGCTATGAGAGATTGAAGACATGTGTTATCTGCTATGAGAGACTGAGGACATGTGTTATCTGCTATGAGAGACTGAGGACATGTGTTATCTGCTATGGAAGATTGAGGACATGTGTTATCTGCTATGAGAGACTGAAGACATGTGTTATCTGCTATGAAAGATTGAGGACATGTTTTATCTGCTATGGAAGATTGAGGACATGTGTTATCTGCTATGAAAGACTGAATACATGTGTTATCTGCTATGAGAGATTGAGGACATGTGTTATCTGCTATGAAAGATTGAGGACATGTGTTATCTGCTATGAAAGACTGAGGACATGTGTTATCTGCTATGGAAGATTGAGGACATGTGTTATCTGCTATGAGAGATTGAGGACATGTGTTATCTGCTATGAGAGATTGAGGACATGTGTTATCTGCTATGAGAGATTGATGACATGTGTTATCTGCTATGAGAGACTGAGGACATGTGTTATCTGCTATGGAAGATTGAGGACATGTGTTATCTGCTATGGAAGATTGAGGACATGTGTTATCTGCTATGAAAGACTGAAGACATGTGTTATCTGCTATGGAAGATTGAGGACGCGTGTTATCTGCTATGAAAGACTGAGGAATGAGGACGTGTGCTATCTGCTATGAAAGACTGAGTACATATTTTATCTGCTATGAAAGACTGAGGACATATTTTATCTATTAAATACAGAGGTAAGGTTTTATCAGTCCTGGAAGTAAAAGGATAGCCAAACAAAATTCCCGGTACAGTCTTGTTGGTGTAGACCAGGTAACAGGCGGACCTAACTCAATACAATGGGGAAATGTGCTGGACGGGATTTTGGTACTATTGGGTTTTAGAATATATTAACACAGGAATATAATACACCAACATTAGCAATAATAATAGTATTTAGGTAATTTCAGTATCAGAGCATGTTTGTATTCGCACAGATACACGTGCACACACGGCTAAATATTTCACCCGACAAGTATTACACTTTAGAATATATATATATATATATTGTTACGTATCTTGATCCTCAAGTGGTTAACTCGATGAATCTAGATAGCACAGAGATATAATTTAAGGTATCAGTCAGCTGAAGGCAAAACAAAAGTAAAATCTAATAAAATAATTTCCTGTTGTTGCTTCCTTTCCTTTTGGATCTTAGGACTTGGTATCCTTTATTGACTGATACTCTTTACTTATGAAAAATACTGAAACTAATTAAAGTCATGTAGTATTTATAAAGAATTATTATTTAACCGAAGCTTAGTAGGCTATGGTTATGAACCGAATAAGTTATAGCTAAAGAAGGACTATTAATTTTATAAAAAGTCTTGAAAGATAAATATTAAAGTAAGAATATTTCTGTCTCTTACCCTTTTTGAAATGAATAGATAGTTTTCTTATGTCCTTTTATTTATATTTAATGTAATTATTCTTGGTTCTTGTCTTACGTTAATAGTATTCTATTATTATTATCATCAGGAGTAATATCAAAGTCACATAAAAAGTTAGATATATATTTAATAATTAGTTAAATGTATTTCTTAACCACGTAACATTGAGGTTTGATTATGAGTAAATAAAGTTACAGGATCGTTTCATAGATTCGATTCAGGTCTCACTCAAATAATATGAAAAGCAAAATATAATATTTTGAAGCAAAAGAATTTTCTTCAGCTTAGGAAATCACTAGAAGTAATATTATCACAGCCATGTTATTCTAAGGCGATATTACTAATACGAGACAATAGCATCACCGTACTAAGCACCATTAAGCAATGTAAGCTTAACTCAAAGAAAATGAAAGAACTCGTAAGTATTAATATAAAACAATAGTATTACTTTCATCATAACCCAATTACTTAAAGAGTTGCTTTAGTCCACAAGTTAGTCAACTAAAATAGTTAAGTACATAATAATAGCGTTAACGTTAATTCCCAATCAAATAGTTAAGTACATAAATAGTAGCGTTAACGTTAATTCGCAATCAAATAGTTAAGCACGTAATAGTAGCGTTCACGTTAATTCCCAATTAAATAGTTAAACACATTACACACATTAAACACATCACGTTAATTCCCAATCACATATCTCACTAACCAACATAACATAAGTGTTTACACCGAACACACTTAACACACATTTATATAATCTGACTGACAGTCACAATCCCATTATAATACTTCACCCCGTCTTCCTCCAGCTGCAAGTTCACCTTCCCCAACTCCAAATGAGACTGATTTGAATGCCCACAACTTGGGTCTTATATACCAAACAATGATGGTGTAGGAACGAATCAGGAGGCGGCGGGTGGTGCGCGCTCCAATCATAGCTCCTCGAATCACATAACAGGTGTGTCGTCCACTCACAGCTCCTGGCGTCGATCATACGTCATAACATCGGTCATCGAGGTATGGGGCGAGCTGGTATGGGACGAGATGGTTTGCCCACTCGCTCGTTCGCTCGCTAGTCTGCTTCACCACTTGGGTAGTTTGGCTCCTTGAACTCTAATTCTAACTCTTAAATTAACATACAGGGCTCCGTATGTCACAATATATATATATATATATATATATATATATATATATATATATATATATATATATATATATATATGTGCAGGAAAATCCTATCCTATGGATTTTCCTGCATCTGTTGGTTCACGTGTTGCTGTGACTTTATTGCATATATATACAGTATATATATATATATATATATATATATATATATATATATATATATATATATATATATATATATATATATATATATAATGGCAGTAATGCAGGTTGGGATAACCTAGGATATGTGATACTGGCCAAGGCACCTTTGATGTACAAGTCCGCCATATAATGTTTTACTGTGTTTTCAACAGACCAATATTTTCAATGTAAACTAAGCTTGCAACAGACCCTCCGTATTGTAATTCCAACTTGGTAAGCCCACAAACTAGAACATAACGCTTTTACATGGTTCCACATACGATCCCTAGCTGCCGCAGAAGCTTAAATAAATAAAGAGATAGAGAGAGACAGAGAGAGAGAGAGAGTGAGAGAGTGAGGGTGAGACAGAGTGAGGGTGACACAGAGAGAGTCAGTCAGATATTTCGCTGTTGTCAAAATTCTTTCACAGATATTTCGAGAGGCTGACAATCGACACTGATATTCCATTTTTTTTTCTCGAGTTGGCCACCCCCAGCTAAAAAAACAAAACAAAACAAATGTGGAATGTGCCCGAGTAGATACATAGATACAAAATCATACAACGTAATACACATTATTTTATTCTGCACCATAACACACTGTAAGATTAAGGGGAGATTTCCACTTGAGGGACTTTTTCTTGACCCCTTTCTCCCTCATATCTAGCCTCATTGCTTTTGAGATGTTAAGACGTTTGCCCTATTAGTTTGGTGATTTTAAGAATTTCCGCCCCATTCTGTCAATTTTAAGACATTTCGTGCCATTTAGGTGTCGATTTTATCCTGGCGAGCGATAGCGAGCCTGTAATTTAAGAATAACCGGCCTTCGGCCGGGATATTTTTCTACCGAAAAATGTACAAATTTATCTTGAAAGGGGGTCAAGGGGGTGAAATTTTAAGATTGCTGGAGGATTAGGAAACAAAATAAAAACCTTCCCTTAAACCCATTCTACTGTAGGACCCAATTTATTTTGTGTTCATTAATTACTGTGTATCGATGAATGCGTTTATAATATATATATATATATATATATATATATTGAAAGAAAACCCATCGTTAACCCCTTCAGTACCGGCGACGTCTCTTTTATTTGACTTAACCCAGTTAGTACCAGGGACGTTCTTTTCAACAGATGCTTCTAACTATTATACGATTTGATTCAGCTTAGGAAGGACACCTAACAATATTAAGGTTTCAAACTATCTCACTTAACCCTATTTAAGCACCACAGATCCTTCCTAAGCTGCATAATGTCGTCTATATATAGCTAGAATAAAATATAGCACACGCCGCTGGTACTCAAAGGGTTAAGCTGCATTTAGACGATTTTATGAAGCTTACGAAGAATCTATGATAGCTAAAAGGATTAATTGAGATAGTCTGTAGCCTTTTAATGGGTAGACACCCTTCTTAAGCTGAATAAAATCGCCTAATAGTTGCCAGAATATACCGAAAAAGTATATCACTGTTACAGAAGGGGTTAAGTATCAAGCGTTGACGGTACAATGCATTAACCCTTTGAGTACCAGCGACGTGTGTTATATTTTATTCTAGCTATAATTTAGACGATATTATGCAGCTTTGGAAGGATCTGTGGTACTTAAAAGGGTTGGATGGGAGAGTTTGAAGCCTTATTATTGCTAAAGGTCCTTCCTAAGCTTAATAAAATCGTCTAATAGTTTGGCAGAATATGATGAAAAAGACAGCCCTGGTACTGGACGGGTTAAGTATCAAGCGTTGACGGAACAATACATTAAACAATAGCCAGGAGTATTGGCAAGGAATGCAGTTTTATCCTAGCCAACAATAATTATCTGTCAAGGTATTAAGGAACAGGAAAGCATAAGGGCCTCCCGGGATTCGAACTCGGGACACCACATCCAGAACATAAGCATCACAACCATTACACCACCAAAACAACACACTGTGCCCCACCAATAACAGTGATGTAGGTCAGGTAAACCTAGAGTGTGCTGGAAGCCTGGCCAAGACACCTTTAATGGATCTTTTGGACCCCCTGCCCTGCTTTGCCAGAGTAGTTTGGCAGTTTTTAGACGCTTAACCGCATTATTTTGGTGATTCAATGACGGTTTGTGTCATTCAAATCTGTCATTTAGAAGAAATCAATTTATATATATATATATTGTATATACTCTGGCACCTTCCCCAGTTTTCCTTTTTGTTTTTATCCCGAACAGGGATATCACAACACATTAGAAAAACAAAACAAAACAAAACACAAAATCACACACATCTACTGTAGGTCGCACAGGAGAAATATCCAGATACCCAGGCCCATTTGGGGTCCCCAGCAAAAGATTCCCTGGTCCCAGATCCCCCGTAGAGGCGCCGAAACAAACCTGCTCACCATGCTTCCAAGTGCACCCTTCATTACCATCGGCTCCCCGGGCCAGGCGCCTGATGGACTACTATCTAGTCCAACTGGCGCATGACCTTCTCTCACTAACGACCGCGTTTACATTCATCTATTCACAAGCATTCTCCATTCATTCCCGTTTATTACCACTTCCCTCGCCTGATCTATAGTCATTCCTCTATCATCCAAAGCTTGTCTTACACAGTCTCTCCATCTCAATGGGGAACTTCCTACCCCTCTATCTCCCCTTGTTTCTGACTCGCATATTCTCTTTGTAAGCCATTCATCTTCCATTCGTTCAACATGACCATACCAGCTCAGCACCCTTCTGTCCACTCTGGCCGACAAATGTTCCTACTGCCCCACTCTCCTACGTATCTCTTCATTCCTCAATATGTCTCTACGAGTAACTCCACACATACTCCTCAAGCAGCTCATCTCCATCACATCCAGCTTTCTTCTCTCCTTTGCCTTCAGAGCCCATGTCTCAGCCACATACATTACTGTTGTCACAACAATTCCTTGATATATTGCATTTTTAACTTTCATTCAGAGATTTCTTATCTTCCACACACACACACATATATATATATATATATATATATATATATATATACAAATTTAGCTTGAGGGTTTGAGGGCGGCTTCTTTTATCTTGAATGGGAGGCATGTAAGGCATTATTTCCTGTTTTCTTTTGTTTTTAACTTGAAAGGGTTTAGAGGGGCAAACTGAATATACATATACTGTATACAGTATATATATATATATATATATATATATATATATATATATATATATATATATATATAGTATATGTCAAAAAATTCCAAAACAATGTAATCCTTCAACCGTAACAGTGGTGTAGGTGAGGTAGACCTAGAGTGTGCTGGTAGCTCGGACCAGACACCTTTAATGTACCGATCTACCAGGTGTAGTTCATGAGTTATGACACCACCACCTCCAGGTATTCACGCCAGGCACACCAGGGGGGGGGGGGGGGGGGAATCGAGGAGGGCATTTTTTTGGCTTGTTTTATTTGGAATTTGAGTGCTATAATTAGATTTTAAAGTGGTAATTCTGAAGTTGTCACATAGATATTGCCGAGTGAAATGTTAAAACAATTGTTAGTTTGATTGCACCTTTAGCTACGTATAAACTGACAGAAGTAAAGTTAGTGTGCATTATTAATAGGCCCACCAACACAAGACACATTCCCGTAGAGGCAGAACTTTCTTGCGGAGGGATAAGTAAGATTCTGCCGGACCTTAAGGGGAGATGGGCGTATAAATTGTCTTGTTTATTTATCTTTCTATAAGGTGTTTTAGTTTCCTCCCTAGACCTTTATCAAGCTCTAAGAAACACCCCCTAGACCCGCCTTAAAGATAAATTTATAGACCAGCTTTAAGAAACTCCCCCTAAACCCCCCTTCAAGATGAATTTACAGACCAGCTTTAAGAAACAATCCCTAGACCCCCTATCAAGATAAATGTATAGACCATCTTTAAGAAACGCCCCCCTAGACCGCCCTTCAAGATAAATTTGTAGACCAGCTTTAAGAAACACGCCCTAGACCCCCCCTTCAAGATAAATGTATAGACCAGCTTTAAGAAACACCACATAGACCCCCCTTCAAGATAAATTTATACACCAGCTTTAAGCAACACCCCCCCTGGACCCCCCTTCAAGATAAATGTATAGACCAGCTTTAAGAAACACCCCCTTAGACCCCCCTTCAAGATAAATGTATAGACCAGCTTTAAGAAACACCCCCTTAGACCCCCCTTCAAGATAAATGTATAGATCAGCTTTAAGAAACACCCCCTAGACCCCCCTTCAAGATAAATGTATAGACCAGCTTTAAGAAACACCCCTTAGACCCCCTTCAAGATAAATGTATAGACCAGATTTAAGAAACATCCCCTAGACCCCCCTTCGAGATAAATTTGTAGACCAGCATTAATAAATACCCCCTAGACCCCCCTTCAAGAAAAATGTATAGACCAGCTTTTAGAAACACCCCCTAGACCCCCCCTCAAGATAAATTTATAGACCAGCTTTAATAAACACCCCCTAGACCCCCCCTCAAGATAAATTTATAGACCAGCTTTAATAAACACCCCCTAGACCCCCCTCAAGATAAATTTATAGACCAGCTTTAATAAACACCCCCTAGACCCCCCTCATAAATTTATAGACCAGCTTTAAGAAACACCCCCTAGACCCCCCTCAAGATAAATGTATAGACCAGCTTTAAGAAACACCCCCTAGACCCCCCCTCAAGATAAATTTATAGACCAGCTTTAAGAAACACCCCCTAGACCCCTCCCCTTCAAGCTAAATTTACAGACCAGCTTCAAGAAACACCCCCTAGACCCCCCTCCAAGATAAATATATAGACCAGCTTTAAGAAACACCCCCTAGACCCCCTTCAAGATAAATGTATAGACCAGCTTTAAGAAGAACAAAATATATACCCCCCCCCCCCCTTCAAGATAAATTTGTCTGAGGAACTGCTGAAGAGGTTGAGGGTCATTTCGCTGCAAATGACCTTCGACCTGCTTACCGAGTCGTGTAGTACAAATTTATATCGAAAGGGGGTCTTTATTGTGGGTGTTTTCTAAGCTTGATAGAGGTTTAGAGAGAAAACTAAAATCCTTCCTTAAACTATTGAGCCGAACCAGTAAATTATGCTGCACAATACCGTCTGGGCTTCCTTAAGACGTGTAGTATTTTCGCTATGCAACTAGAAGACTACGGGTAACACAGGAGGAGATGTGAGCGAACTTTGTACCTCGCCTGTACATCTCGTGCTTGGTGTGACGCTTGCAACTTGATATACGAGAGAGTGGAAGTATCTTGGGAAGGTGTGCGTGTGTGTGTGGGTATGGGTGGGTGGTGATGTGTGGGTGGGTGGGTGGTGGGTGGTGTGTGTGTGGGTGGGTGGTGTTTGTGTGTGTGGGTGGGGGGGGGGGGGTTAAATGTTGGTGGGTGTGGGTGGGTGGTGTTTGTTTTTGTGTGGATGTGGGGGAGAGGGGGGGGGGAAGGAGATAGTGGGGGTTAAATGTTGGTGTGTGTGTGTGTGTGTGTGTGTTTCTGGGAGGAGGTAGTGGGGGGGGGGGAAGTGTAGGTGTGTGGGGGTGGGGAGAGGCGGTAGTGGAGGGGGCTGAATGTAGGTGTATGTGAGTGAGTGGTGTGTGTGTGTGTGTGTGTGTGTGTGTTTCTGGAGGAGGTAGTGGGGGGGGGGGAAGTGTAGGTGTGTGGGGGGGTGGGGAGAGGCGGTAGTGGAGTGGGCTGAATGTAGGTGTATGTGTGTGTGTGTGTGGGGTGTTTTCTGGGAGGAGGTAGTGGGGGGGTGGGGAGAGGCGGTAGTGGAGGGGGCTGAATGTAGGTGTATGTGTGTGTGTGTGTGTGTGTGTGTGTAGGGAGGTAGGGGGGGGGAGTTGAATGTAGGTGTTTATGTTGTGTGTGTGTGTGTGTGAGTGTAGGGGGGGAGGAGGTAATCGGGGGAGGGAGGGGGGGGGGGCGGGGTGAACGTAGGTGTTGAGGGGGGGTGGTGGGGGGGGGTCTCTGCGTCCGCCCTTATAAATATCCGTGTGATGTATGCGTGCTTTTGTGTGGGTGTGATGCGTGTGTGCGTGTGTGTATATGTATCCAACACTATAGCGGAGTAAAAAAAAAGCCTCGGAAGTATCTGCCGGACTTGTAATCTACCTTAAGGGGAGAATGGGTGCATATATTGTCTTGTTTGTGTATCGTTCTATAATGGGTTTTAGTTTCCTCCCTCGACCTCTTTCAAGCTAAACAAAACACACACCCGCTAGACCCCCCCCCCCCCCACCTGCAAGATATATTTGTACATTTTTCAGCCGGTTCCTCTTTTAAATACAGGCTCGCTATCGCTCGCCAGGAAAAAAATCGACACCTAAATGCCACGAAAGGTCTTAAAATTGACAACGAAATGGGGCGACAGGTGTTATAATCGCCAAACTAATGGGTCGAAAGTCTGCAAATCTCCAAAAACAAATAGGGTTAAACATGAGGGCGAACGGGGACCAGAAAAACGCCCCATCTCCCCTTAAAATATGCCCCGTAATTGCCCCCCCCCCCCCCCCCCCCTCCCCCACGGTACGGTATAATATTAGAGCCTGGCATTATTAAAGGGGGAGATGGGCCGGTTTTCTGGACCACTTTCTCCCTCATGTTTAGCCCCATTAGTTTTCAGATGTTAAGATGTTTGCCCCATTAGTTAGTCGATTTTAAGACCTTTCGCCCCACTTCTTCGTCAATACTTAGACCTTTCGTGCTATTTAGGTGTCGATTTTTTCCCTGGCGAACGATAGTGAGCCTGTAATGTTGGAAGAATCGGCCTTCGGCCGGGCCATTTTTCTACCGAAAAATGTACAAATTAATCTAGAAGGGGGATCTAATGGATGTTTTTTTTTAATTTGATGGAGGTCTAGGGAGGAAACTAGAAACATAATGAATACATGCAAAAATAGCCCAAAAAGTGAACCATCTGCCATGGCCCGACATCATCACAGCTGGGGGTAGACTAGGCTCACCCCAGTCTCACTACACTCCTAAAATAGTGTACAGTCGCGCTAATAGGTGATCAATAATGGGTATCAGCAATATCTAAGCTTCATTTCCTCATATTGAGTGAAATATATAAACATGTTCCTACACCTCCCCACCCTAGTCAACATCTGACAGACATAAATACAGCACAGAGAAAGGCAAACGTAACGCCAGCAAGAGTTCGTCGACAACCTACGCAACTATGTAATTTTTTTTCTCCAGTAATTCCCGAGAAGGGGTGGCCATGAACATTAGGCGTTTGCTACGAATCGCTAGGTCAAGTTGCACGGGCTTGACTTCTACCAATAGCATTTTGACAGTGCGGGCTCGATCCGCCGACCCTTTGATCAGCAGCCGACGCTCTACTGACTATGCCACAGTTCGTCATTTTAAAAGCGGAATGTATCTAGTTTGAAGCCATTTGAACGGGTTATTTTGCAATAATTCAGTTTTATTGTCTTACTAATGGAGACACTTGTTACAGGCAGCTTTGCCTTTTATCTCCTTCATGCACATAAAAAACACAAATAATTAAATTAACCCCTTGAAGCTCTGACGCGTTTTAGCATTTTATTTTGGCTATCATTAAACGATTTTATGTAGCTTAGTAAAGGATCTGTGGGTATTAAAAGGGTAAAGACTATCTCAATCAACCCTCTGCCTTCCATATACCCTTCCTAATCTGAATAAAATCGTCTATGGATTACCAGAAAACAGAAAAGAAATGCGTATTGGAGCTTGAAAGGATTTAAACAATAAACCAAAGATTATCATTAGTATCAATGCTGATATTATGATAAACACACACCTATACACACACATGCACTGGGTTTTGTAAGCACTCTCCCAAATACACATATCCATACACACACATGCACTCATTCTCACAGATACACACAAATGCTTTCTTTCTCTCTCTCTCTCTCTCTCTCTCTCTCTCTCTCTCTCTCTCTCTCTCTCTCTCTCTCTCTCTCTCAAACACACACACGCACGTACATACATTACAACACCACTTAGCTAGGTGGCCGCGGGTGGTCATGTACAGTAACAGTCAAAAGTAACGTAACACATCCACAATTTCATACTTAAACTTATATAATTATACAGTAGATGTAACACGGAAACAATGCCTCCTAGGCTACAGTAACCCATGTAAAAAGTGGATCGATAGGAAGCTTTGCCCTATATAAATATATATATATATATATATATATATATATATATATATATATATATATACAGTATATACCTATCTAAGCCAGGGGTGGTTTATTAGTTTGACGATTTTAAGACGTTTAACCTCATTATTTGGGTATTCATAAAGTGTTTCGCTGGATGCAGGTGTCGATTATATGTTGTCTGGGCGAGTGATAGCGAGCCTGTAATTTAGGAAAAAGACTGCCTTGACCGGGGTAATATTCTACCGAAAAATGTACAGATTTACCTTAGAAGAGGCTCTGGACTTTTAAATTTGTTGGGGATTTGGGGAAGCTTAAGTTTTTGTCTATGGAGCAAAAAAAAAAAAAAAAAAAAAAAAAAAAAAAAAAAAAAAAAATTCACCCCTTCAGTACGTCGGATAAACTAGCATTAAGGGGAGATGGGTCGTTTTTCAATTCCCCCATCTTCCTCGTGTTTAGCCCCATCAGTGTTCAAATATTAAGACGTCCACCCCATTAGTTTGTTGATTACATACATACACAATGCACACATTTCAGGGGAGACGAGTCGCTTTTCTAGGCCACCTTCTCCCTCATCTTTAGACCCATTAGTTTGGCGATTTTATGAACTTTTGCCCAATTTCTGTCAATTTTAAGACCTTTCCTGTCAATTAGATCTCGATTTTTTCCTGGCGAGCGATAGCGAGCCTGTAATTTAAGAGGAATCGGCCTTCGGCCAGGACATTTTTCTACCGAAAAATGTACAAATTTATCGTGAAAGGGGGTCTAGGGGGGCTTCATTTTAAGCTTGATGGAGGTCTAGCGAGGAAACTAGAAAAATAATAAATAAATACAAAAATTGACAAAAAGTGAAGGATCTCCCCTTAAAGACCGAGTGCTCCACACAAAATGCGGTTCTGGTCTTATGTCCTAATGGCGGCGTTCCAGGCAGCCCTGTTAAAGGGAGGTATTTAGTTTGTTCCCTGGACCTCCATCAAGCTTAAAATTACACCCCCTTGAGTCCCTTTCAAGATAAATTTGTATATTTTTCGGTAGAAAAATGTCCCGGCCGAAGGCCGGTTCCTCTTAAATTACAGGCTCGCTATCGCTCGCCAGGATAAAATCGACACCTGAATTGCACGAAAGGTCTTAATATGGGGTGAAAGTTCTTACAATCGCTAAACTAATGGGGCAAACGTTTTATAATATCAAAAGCAATGGGGCTAAACATGAGGGAGAAAGGGGTCAAGAAAAAAATCCCTCAAGTGGATATCTCCCCTTAAAAGCTGCCTCACTTGTCAGGTTCCTTGATTTAACCCTTTGAGTACCAGCCACGTGTGCTATCTTTTAGTCCAGCTATATATAGACGATATTATGCAGCTTAGGAAGGATCTGCGGTAGTTAAAGGGAGGTTTCTAGTTTGTTTCCTACTCCTCCAGCAATTTTAAAATTTCACCCCCTGGACCCCCTTTCAAGATAAATTTGTACATTTTTCGGTAGAAAAATGTCCCGGCCGAAGGCCGATTACTCTTAAATTACAGGCTCGCTATCGCTCGCCAGGAAAAAATCGACACCTAAATGGCACGAAAGGTCTTAAAATTGACAGAATGGTGCGGAAATTCTTAAAAATCACCAAACTAATGGGGAAAACGTCTTAAAATCTCAAAAGCAATGGGGCTAGACATGAGGGAGAAAGGGGTCAAGAAAAAAGTCCCTCAAGTGGAAATCTCCCCTTAAAAAGGTTGGTTGAGATAGTTTGAAGCCTTATTATTGCTAGAGGTCCTGCCTAATCTGAATAAAATCGTCTAACAGTTGCCACAATACAAAGAAAAGGACGTCACCGGTACTTTATGGGTTAAGATCAGACTGCAAACTCCGATCCCACGTCTTTTTTGGTCCGCCCCTTGGTTGCAGCTCACGCCACATTCATGGACTTGCATCTTTTCACCCAGCTTTGTTCATCCATCCTCTCCACACGTCCAACCCATCCAAGCCTGCTAGTACGCATCTCATCACTGGTACTCTTGATACCTAACCTTCTCCTTAGCTCTAGCGTCTACATGTGATATCCTATCTTGCAGTTTGGCACCACACATCCATCTCACCATCCCCATCTCATTGCGTTCCATTCTGTTGGTATCATCCGCTTTGACAGGTCACGTTTCTGAAGTATATGTCATTGTGCTTCTAACGTATGAAGCGTACACCTCTCCCTTCAAGGGGAGAGGGAGTCTTCTCATGGTGAGTAGTGGCAAAAGTTATCTAAACTTTCCCCAGCCACACCTTAATCTGGCAATAGTGGCGGCCTCGGCCCCACCACCGAAAGAGATGGTATCTCCCAAGTATCAAAACTTGTCCACCATCTCCAGTGCCTCACTGTCAAAGTTAACACTATCGAGTCGGTCATTGAATACAATCTCACTTTTGCATACAAATTTCTCAATTTCGGACTTCTTCCTTGGTAGAGGTCCCTTTATTCTAGTGAAGCGCTTCTTCCTGTGATGTACCCAGCTGTGGCAGACGCTACACTGTATTGAGTTCGCGCCCACCCCTTTTATGCATACTGTGCATGGGTATACACCACTTGTTTCTATTTTTGCTATTCCTAATGCACTATTTAATTTGTTTTGTTTTATTTATATTAACTCTTAACCCTTTACTTGCCATGCCCTCTTTCCATCTTCTGATGGAAACCTTTCGTAAAGACCTTTCGTACCATTTAGGTGTCAATTTTTTCCTGGCGAGCGATAGCGAACCTGTAATTTTAATAGAAACCGGCCGAATATCGAAAACATGTACAAAAATATATCTTGAAGGTGGTTCTAGTTTTTTTTAAAAAGCTTGATGAAGGTCTAGCGAGGAAACTATATGAATGAATATATAAATATACCTAAACAAAAAACCACTGTCCCCTTAAAGCGAGTATTGTTGTTTGCGACTGTGCCCTGGCTAGTGTTACAGTGGGCTGGGTCTACTGGGAAATAACTTTCACTTCAAGCAAACGGCAGGGAAATACAAACGAAATATAACACAAAATATAACACGAAATATACACGAAATATAACACGAAATATACACGAAATATAACACGAAATATACACGAAATATAACACGAAATATACACGAAATATAACACGAAATATAACACGAAATATACACGAAATATACACGAAATATACACGAAATATACACGAAATATAACACGAAATATACACGAAATATAACACGAAATATACACGAAATATACACGAAATATAACACGAAATATACACGAAATATACACGAAATATACACGAAATATAACACGAAATATACACGAAATATAACACGAAATATACACGAAATATACACGAAATATAACACGAAATATAACACGAAATATAACACGAAATATACACGAAATATACACGAAATATAACACGAAATACAAACAACAAATGCGGGCAGAAATACGTGAAATACGCGAAACACCATGAACTTTGAGCATACTGTATAATAGTGTGTGTTTAGCAATACGTATATATTTATCTTCCAGCTGCTATGATCATTGGGCGAAATACATACAATCATTTCGAAAAACACAATACCGGTGGTACACAAAGGAATTTATGTAGCCGAAAAGGAAATAAATAAGCAAACCAGATCTTGTAAATCATTATACATTTTGTTTAAGGGAAGGTTTTTAGTTAGTTCGTTAGACCTCCATCAAGCTTAACATTACAGCCCCTAGACCCCCTTTCAAGATAAATTTGTACATTTTTCGGTAGAAAAATGTCCCGGCCGAAGGCCGATTCCTCCTAAATTACAGGCTCGCTATCGCTCGCCAGGAAAAATCGACAACTAAATAGCACTAAAAGTCTTAAAATTGACATAAATGGGGCAAAAGTTCTTAAAAGCGCCAAACTAATGGGGCGAAGGTCTTAACATATCAAGAGCAATGGGGCTAACCATGAAGGAGAAAGGGGTCAAGCAAAATATCCCTCAAGTGGAAATATCCCTCAAGTGGAAATCTCCCCTTAAAGGAAATATATTTTCACTCCAAATCTTGTAAATCATTATATATTTTTTGTTAGAAGCGAATATATGCACACTAAATCTTGTAAATCAATGTCGTTCGATATATTTTTCCTTTGTGGCTCCCAAACCATTGACCGTCTTCCACAACAAGCTCTTCCTCTCACTAGACGTCCATGTATCTTTCTCGGCATTCTGTCCTCATCCATTCTCTTCACAAGGCTGTACACGCTTGGACGCAAATCTCCACCTTAACCCCTTCTGTACCGGCGACGTTTTTGTAATTTTATTCAAGTTATATTTAGACGGTTTTGTGTGAACTTTAAGAAGGATATGTCGTGGTGAAAAGGGTTAAGGGGAGATTTCCACCTGAGGGATATTTTTTTGGACCTCCTTCTCTCTCATGTTTAGCCCCATTGCTTTTGAGATATTAAGACGTTCGCTCCATTAGTTTGGCGATTTTTGGAACTTTCGCCCCAATTTTGTCAATTTTAAGACCTTTCGTGCCATTTACGTGTCGATTTTTTCCTGGCGAGCGATAGCGAGCCTGTAATTTAAGAGGAACCGGCCTTAGGCCGGGACATTTTTCTACCGAAAAATGTACAAATTTATCTTGAAAGGGGGTCTATGGGGTGTAATGATAAGCTTGATGGATATGATCTAGGAACAAACTAGAAACCTCCCCTTAAATGAGATAGTTCGAAGCCTGTTATTCGCTGGAGGCCCTTTCTAAGCTGAATTAAATTGTCTAGATCTAGCTAGTATATAATGAAATAGACGTCTGCGGTACTGAAAAGGTTAACCCCTTCACCACCATTATGTCATGTTCATCCTATGCTGGCTACCATTAGACGATTTTCTTTTTCAAGGTAGGTCAGAAGAAACAAAAACGCCAAAAAAATTAAGAGAATATGAAGGGGCTGATTGGTGCGTTTAAGGGGAGATTTCCACTTGAGGGATTTTTTTCTTGACCCTGTTCTCCTTCATGTCTAGCCCCATTGCTTTTGAGATTTTAAGACGTTTGCCCCATTAGTTTGGTGATTTTTAAGAATTTCCGCCCCATTCTGTCAATTTTAAGAACCTTTCGTGCCATTTAGGTGTCGATTTTATCCTGGCGAGCGATAGCGAGCCTGTAATTTAAGAGTAATCGGCCTTCGGCCGGGACATTTTTCGACCGAAAAATGTACAAATTTATCTTGAAAGGGGGTCAAGGGGGTGAAATTTTAAGATTGCTGGAGGAGTAGGAAACAAACTAGAAACCTCGATAGTATCAATTGCTTACTTTTGCGATTTCCTTAGTTTATTTGTGCTATAAATGTAGGTTATTTGTAGGGTAGTTATTGATAGGGGTCACTTGAGGCATGCTATGCTTACAGGTACCTACCCGATAGCACTATCGTTAGTGAGTGCTGTACTGTATTTTATATATTATTTTGTAATAGTATAGATATCTTATCAATATTTGTATTTTGTACTATTGTCAATGTCATGTCATGTTGCAAATTTGATTTTAAATAATATTTTGACATTTAACATGTAGTTTCTTTATTCATGCAGAGTTTAGTAAAATTTGCCAGAACGTCCCGGACTTCCCTCACTTGACTACTTCCTTTAACGTGACGATAGTGCGTTGTTATATGTGCGATTAGTTTGCTTGGGAAACAGATTAACTTGCTCATGTAGTAATGTACACCCTATGTGGTGGATTGTGTTCTTGTATTTAATAATGTTCATTTTAGTAAACGTTGTTTCCACATAGCGATTTTGATAATTTAATTTGACTTTATATTGTCCTTGTCCCAATTTTGGTTTGTTTAGTTTGCAAGTTTTACATTTTAACTTAAGAAGAATATGTGGTAGTCATGTGGAAGATTGTGACAGACAGATAGATGGAGAAATTGGGTATTGGAAGCATTGAAAGTAACAAGATTCTCTGTTCCCCAAACGGAAATGGTTGCAAGATCAAAGGATAGAATGATGTGCTGTGGCCTCATCAAGTGAGTTTAGGGGTAATTGCATGGTAGGTCTTGTGAAAAACTAGTTGAATAGTGTTAAGGGGAGGTTTCTAGTTTGTTCCCTATACCTCCATCAAGCTTAAAATTACACCCCCTAGACCCCCTTTCAAGATAAATTTGTAAATTTTTCGGTAGAAAAATGTCCCGGCCGAAGGCCAGTTCCTCTTAAATTACAGGCTCGCTATCGCTCGCCAGGAAAAAAATCGACATCTAAATGGCACACAAGGTCTTAAAATTGACAGAAATGGGGCGAAAGTTCCTAAAATCTCCAAACTAATGGGTCAAACATCTTAAAATTACAAAAGCAATGGGGCTAAGCATGAGGGGGAAAGAGGTCCTGAAAAAAATCCCTCAAGTGGAAATCTCCCCTTAAGCCGGTATCACACGAGAGATTTTATAGTCTACACTGGATGATCAAAACATTTTTCTGGCCTTATTTCTGGAATATTTTGCACTGGTATCGGAAACTAGACTGATGATAGATGCATTTAGGTAACCGAAAAATATTAAATGTTGACCTCATAAGCTGCCAGACCAGTGTTGAGGATAAATGTTGATTGGAAAAGCGCTCGTGTGATATCGGCTTAAGGGGAGCTTTCCACTTGAGGGATTTTTTTCTCCTTTCTCTCTCATGTTTAGTCCCATTGCTTTTGAGTTTTTAAGATGTTCGCCCCATTATTTTGACGATTTTAAGGACTTTCGACCCATTTCTGTCAACTTTATGACCTTTCGTCCCACTTAGGTGTCGATTTTATCCTGGCGAGCGATAGCAAGCCTGTAATATAAGAGGAACCGGCTTTCAGCCGGGACATTTTTCTACCGAAAAATGTACAAATTTATCTTGAAAGAGGGTCATGGGGGTGAAATTTTAAGATTGCTGGAGGAGTAGAAAACAAACTAAAAACCTCCCCTTAAGGTAGAGTCGTCAGCATATGAGTGGATAGGACTACAGTACAGGTACAGTTGAAAAAAATAATTAATGAATATTAAAAGCGAATTGGAGACAGGACAGAACCCTGAGGAGCACCCGAGTCGATTGGTTGAGGAAGTAAGCGATGGACGTCCACAACCACAGCTATGGAATGGCCAGAATGGGCATTTGAGATAAAGGCATAGATAGAGGGATAGAAACCAAAAGAGGGTGGTTTAGAATTTGAGATTTTTGCCAGACTCGATCGAAGGCTTTCGTTATGTCTAGCGCAATAGAAAAGGCCTCAATAATGTCCCGATTCTGCTAGAAATTTGCTGAATTGAATTTTGTATCCTCCGGAACCTTTGAAGACTACACCTCCTAAACGGTTGCCTCCACAACATTGAATTTGATAACCCAAATTGTTTGCAGAGCTAAAATGAACAAAGTGAACCTGCCAGATATCTCCTACACTCGCTAAGTAGGTAATTTCGCTGCGTTTTATCGTATTTGGAACCTTTGACGCACTACTCCTCCTAAATGGCTGCCTCAACGACATTGAACACTAAAAGCAAAGTTGCTTGCAGAGCCAGAACGAACAAAGTGAATCTGCTGGATTTCCGCTACCGACTTTGGTGGCTCTTGCACCGTATGATTGTCTACAACGGGAAGTAGCAGAATCGGGATGTATCAGTTTCATCTCTCTTAAGGGAGCCCACCTCGCTTTTTTCCTCTTTCTCTCCCTCCCTTTTTGGCTTGTATCCATTCAGCCCCAATCAGCCTACTGTTTTAAGATGTTTACCCCCACTCAGGTGTCAATATTTTCCTGGCGAGCGGTAAAGAGCCAGCATATATATATATTTATTTTGAAAGCAAGCTAAATTTGTACATTTTTCGATAGAAAAAAAATCCCGGCGAAGCCGGACTTCTCTATACAGTGCTGGCTCGCTATCGCTCGCCATGAAGATATCGACACCTGGATGGGGATAAGCATCTTTAAAACAGTTGGCAGAATGGGGCAGAATGGATACAAGCCAGGGAAAGAGAGAAAAGGAGAGAAAGATAAAAAAAAAAACGGTGACTCACCTTAATTACTATATTTTAACATTATTCTTTCCCTTCGCAACGCTGTTAATGGACGACATAACCTACTACCAAAAAGATATCGATAAACTTAAACAAGTTCAGCGTAGAGTTACCAAAATTATACCTAATCTAAGAAACAAACCATACGAAGAGCGTCTTGGAGAAGTTAAGTTTTCTTTAACCCAGCGCAGATTAAGAGGTGACCTAATTTAAATCTTCAAAATCATCAAAGGCATCCACAATACGAACTGTAATAAGTACTTTACGATCGACCAATCAAACTACACACGGGAAAATGGTTGAAAAGTTATTGGTAAATCTTTGAACTCGCACGAGTCTAAGAATTTCTTCTTCAATCAAGTTGTGAACTTGAGGAATGGGCTTCCTCGAGATGCTATACACTGCAGCACTGTTGATTCCTTTAAACATCGCCTAGACAAGCACCTCGCCTTAAACCCGCGACTGATTGCATTTGTAAATGAATGACCTTTTTCTCAGATACATCGTGTTATGTTATTAACTCAAAAAGATTTCCCTATTAACATCTCCTAACCCTGCCAAGGACTATGGTCTTAAGTCGGTGCTTCCCTTTCCAATTTACCGGTTCCATGTCATCTCAACCAGTAGACCATTTTAACCAGTAGCTCTCAACCAGTGCCAAATTAACCCAGACCAACCAAACCAGTGCCAAAATATAGTACTAACCTAACCTAACCTAACCGTATTGGTTGATTTGGTACTGGTTGAGAACTACTGGTTGAAATGGTCTACTGGTTGAGTTGACCGGTCACCGTCCCTTACCCACTCTGAACCACTGTTGAACACTTTGAACAGCAGTGATTTAGAGGGCAAGCAACCTCGAGGGATCGCTAGACCTGTTGTTGCTTGACTTCCTTTGAAAATTGTGTCACCTTTAGCAATATAAATGCTAATCCGTGTACTCTCCGTGTAATTGTGTAAGAATACCAACGTGTGTCCCACTTTCTACTAGGGGGGTCACCGGCTTTTTTTTATCTTTCTCTCCTTTTCTCGGTTTCCCTGGCTCGTATCCATTCAGCCCCATTCAGCCAACTGTTTTAAGACGTTTATTCCCATCCAGGTGTTGATTTCTTCCTGGCGAGCGATAGCGAGCCAGCATTGTATGGAGAAATCCGGCTTCGACGGAGACATTTTTCTATCGAAGAATGTACAAATTTAGCTTGCTGTAAAACAAAAATATATATATGCTAGCTCGCTACCACTCGCCAGGAAAATATTGACACCTGGATGGGGGTAAACGTCTTAAAATCTGTTGTATCAGTGTATCTGTTGTATCAGTGTATCTGTTGTATCAGTGCATATGTTGTATCAGTGTATCTGTTGTATCAGTGTATCTGTTGTATCAGTGTATCTGTTGTATCAGTGTATCTGTTGTATCAGTGTATCTGTTGTATCAGTGTATCTGTTGTATCAGTGTATCTGTTGTTTCAGTGTATCTGTTGTATCAGTGTATCTGTTGTATCAGTGTATCTGTTGTATCAGTGTATCTGTTGTATCTGTTGTATCAGTGTATCTGTTGTGTCAGTGTATCTGTTGTATCAGTGTATCTGTTGTATCAGTGTATCTGTTGTATCAGTGTATCTGTTGTATCAGTGTATCTGTTGTATCAGTGTATCTGTTGTTTCAGTGTATCTGTTGTATCAGTGTATCTGTTGTATCAGTGTATCTGTTGTATCAGTGTATCTGTTGTATCAGTGTATCTGTTGTATCAGTGTATCTGTTGTATCAGTGTATCTGTTGTATCAGTGTATCTGTTGTATCAGTGTATCTGTTGTATCAGTGTATCTGTTGTATCAGTGTATCTGTTGTATCAGTGCATATGTTGTATCAGTGTATCTGTTGTATCAGTGTATCTGTTGTATCAGTGTATCTGTTGTATCAGTGTATCTGTTGTATCAGTTTATCTGTTGTATCAGTGTATCTGTTGTTTCAGTGTATCTGTTGTACCAGTGTATGTTGTATCAGTGTATCTGTTGTATCAGTGTATCTGTTGTATCAGTGTATCTGTTGTATCAGTGTATCTGTTGTATCAGTGTATCTGTTGTATCAGTGTATCTGTTTGTCGATTTACCTCTTCATTTAGGTTGCTTAATAAGGGGAGGTTTCCACTTGAAGGACTTTTTTCATGACCCCTTTCTCCCTCATGTCTAGCCCCATCGCTTTTGAGATTTTAAGACGGTCGCCCCATTATTTTGACGATTTTAAGAACTTTCGACCCATTTCTGTCAATTTTAAGACCTTTTGTGCCATTTAGGTGTCGATTTTATTCTGGCGAGCGATAGCGAGCCTGTAATTTAAGAGGAACCGGCTTTCAGCCGGGAAATTTTTCTACCGAAAAATGTACAAATTTATCTTAAAAGGGGCTCAAGGGGGTGTAATCTTAAGCTTGATGGATACCTAGAGACCAAACTAAAAACCTCCCCTTAATATCTCCATCCGTACGTATATCTATCTATCATTCTATCTATCTATATATCTATATATATATATATTAAGTTTATCTCACAAATACACGTGATATAGCTACTAAATGCTCGATACTCTCAGACGGGCTCGAACCACCGTCAGTCAGGACGATTGTCATTGCTTCAAACAACTCTACCAGCTCTACCATATATATATATATATATATATATATATATATATATATATATATATATGAAAAAGTGGGGCTGTACCTCGTCATAAAGTACACGGAGCAAGGGTACTGTATTCCACTCCCTACTGTGCTCGCCAGAGACCTAATAAATCTTAAAGGGGAGATGGGTCGCTTTCCTGGTCTCCCTTCTTCCTCATGCTTAGCCCCATTGGTTTTCAGATTTTATGACGTTCGGTCCATTAGTTTGACGATTTAAAGACTTTTCGCCACATTTCTTTGTCAATATTAAGACTGTTCGTGTCATGTAGGTGTCGATTTTTTCCTGACAAGCGACAGCGAGCCTGTAATTTAAGAGGAACTGGCCTTCGGCCGGGATATTTTTCTATCGAAAAATGTACAAATTTATCTTGGCAAGTGTTATTTTTAAGATGGAGGTCTAGGGAGGAAACTAATAAATAAATTAATATCTAAATAAATAGACCCCCAAAATATCCACTGTCCCTGGTCCCCTTAAGCTCACAGTATATATAGTTCCTTACACATTTCTTCCTCCCTGCTACTTTTCTCTCTCTCTCTCTCTCTCTCTCTCTCTCTCTCTCTCTCTCTCTCTCTCTCTCGTTATCCAATCCTTCCACTTCGGGTGACGTTTAACGAGTGAATATGGGTAAACAAACATTGTCCACACCATTAATAGGACATCAATATGGGAACTCGAGCCAAGTTTTGTACATAAAATACGATAAATGTGGGTCGATCCACATTCGAACGTCACCCGTTCCTCAGCGTAAACACATGACTGCAGGCGGACCGCTTGATATGCCTAAAACTACCCAAACATACCGTAGGCCAATTGATTTACTCCAAAGTAAGCAAATCGCACGAAATCGAGGCAACATTTGGCTCGGATTTTCGTATGTTTCAAGGGGGCCTGATTAGGGATCCGGATGGATCCACGAAGGGTTGATAGGGGGGGGGGGGGGGGGGGGGGCTCTCCCCCCCCCCCCCCTCCCCCCAGGACGTATTGTAATCATTATCTATGTTGTCAGCAGGGGGCATTACCAACAGTGAGATATGATAATCCCGCGCGCGAGTTGGTATGAACAAACCGCCGGGACCGGGACCGGGACCGGGACCGGTATAGTCAACAAACCTGGGAGACGAAAACATGAAGTGACGATGTATCACGGACTTGACTCTTACAGGCGCCTCTAACACGCAGTAGTAGTATTGTACACATATTGGTAAGTTATGGACTAGTACCGAGGATGTACATTGGGTTTTTCATAGACAGGAGTACCCGAAATTGGATGCAACAATCTACTATCCTTGCTCGAACTTCATCCTATTTTAATCTGTCCCCGTTACTACCGCACATGACCCTGCCCTCGAGATCCAAACCCCTGCCAAGGAAGACGCAAGAAGAAAAAGGAAAAGAAGAGATAGATAGATAGAGAGAGAGAGAGAGCGAGATAGATAGATAGATAGATAGATAGAGAGAGAGAGAGAGAGAGAGAGAGAGAGAGAGAGAGAGAGAGAGAGAGAGAGAGAGAGAGAGAGAGAGATAGATAGATAGATAGATAGATAGATAGATACATTTACATAGATACACTGACCAAACAGACCTTACGATCCCAGCAAGGTGGTCAGGACTTAATTCTAGTACAAATAACTGTCCCGAGAGAGAGAGAGAGAGAGAGAGAGAGAGAGAGAGAGAGAGAGAGAGAGAGACTTGGAAATCGTGGGTAATCTATTGCAGTCATCCCTTAAACTTTTTCTCTCTCTCAGTGTTCCGTGATCCCGAGCGTTAACATATTTTAGATTGTCTTGAAAACCAACTCTCCTTATTATTTTCAGTAATTTCGTTCTGAATGAAATTATATTAATTACATTAGTACTGTGGAAGCGTATAATTATGTGGGTTTGTGTGCTTGTGTGGGTGTGTCTTTATATATATATATATATATATATATATACTATAAATAAGTTTATATCACAAATATACGTGAGCTACTAAATGATTAGCGGATTAGAGCATGGACACTTATCCTGACTATCGGTGGTTTGAGTCCGGGTGGGAGTATAAAACCATAGACTACAGTAGATCTGGACTGTATTGACACGAAAATGAAACTGTGCAGTAGGGGACCCAAAATTGGAAAACGAACCCTTAACTTCGAACCTCGAAACCGCGAAAATTCTATATTTTAGCGCTTTCGAGGTTCGAACTTGGGGGTTCGTTCTCCGATTTTGGGTCCCTTACTGCTAAGTTCCATTTTCGTGTCAAGTCTAGATCTACTGTAGTCTATGATAATACATAATATATATATATATTCGGAATTACAGTTCTCAGCATACATAAAGTTACACGAATTCGAATCTTTGAACCTTTAAATTAAGCAATTTTCTGAAGTATTTGGAATATAATAATTAATTGTATTATCTCGTTTGCGTTCGATACTGATTCAATTGGGTGCGTGGCCATTTATGCTCTTGACTGTACAGTTTGCCGTACATGTTCCACATCTCAACCATCCCAGCACATCGTAACTTGGCAGGGCCGCCCCCACCTCCCCAACCCCCCTCCCTCACTCCACCTCCTACCAGTAGTGGAAGGGAAGGAGGTGGAGCGAGGGAGGGGGGTTGGGGAAGTGGGTGTAGGGCTGCCAAATCACGACCCCAACAGAATAGAATATGTGCGGCAACCTGTACCAATACATCCAACTGTACCTATACATCCAACTGTACCTATACAACCAACTGTACCTATACAACCAACTGTACCAATACATCCAACTGTACCTATACATCCAACTGTACCTATACAACCAACTGTACCTATACAACCAACTGTACCTATACATCCAACTGTACCTATACATCCAACTGTACCAATACATCCAACTGTACCTATACATCCAACTGTACCTATACATCCAACTGTACCTATACATCCAACTGTACCAATACATCCAACTGTACCTATACATCCAACTGTACCTATACATCCAACTGTACCTATACATCCAACTGTACCAATACATCCAACTGTACCTATACAACCAACTGTACCTATACAACCAACTGTACCTATACATCCAACTGTACCTATACATCCAACTGTACCAATACATCCAACTGTACCTATACATCCAACTGTACCTATACATCCAACTGTACCTATACATCCAACTGTACCAATACATCCAACTGTACCTATACATCCAACTGTACCTATACATCCAACTGTACCTATACATCCAACTGTACCTATACAACCAACTGTACCAATACAACCAACTGTACCTATACATCCAACTGTACCTATACAACCAACTGTACCAATACATCCAACTGTACCTATACATCCAACTGTACCTATACATCCAACTGTACCTATACAACCAACTGTACCTATACATCCAACTGTACCTATACAACCAACTGTACCTATACATCCAGCTGTACCAATACAACCAACTGTACCTATACATCCAACTGTACCTATACATCCAACTGTACCTATACATCCAACTGTACCAATACATCCAACTGTACCAATACATCCAACTGTACCAATACATCCAACTGTACCTATACATCCAACTGTACCTATACATCCAACTGTACCAATACATCCAACTGTACCAATACATCCAACTGTACCTATACAACCAACTGTACCTATACATCCAACTGTACCAATACATCCAACTGTACCAATACATCCAACTGTACCTATACAACCAACTGTACCTATACATCCAACTGTACCAATACATCCAACTGTACCTATACAACCAACTGTACCTATACATCCAACTGTACCAATACATCCAACTGTACCAATACATCCAACTGTACCTATACAACCAACTGTACCTATACATCCAGCTGTACCAATACATCCAACTGTACCAATACAACCAACTGTACCAATACATCCAACTGTACCAACCACATCACAACTGTACCTATACAACCAACTGTACCTATACATCCAACTGTACCAATACATCCAACTGTACCTATACATCCAACTGTACCAATACATCCAACTGTACCTATACATCCAACTGTACCTATACAACCAACTGTACCTATACAACCAACTGTACCTATACATCCAACTGTACCTATACATCCAACTGTACCTATACATCCAACTGTACCTATACATCCAACTGTACCTATACATCCAACTGTACCAATACATCCAACTGTACCTATACATCCAACTGTACCTATACATCCAACTGTACCTATACATCCAACTGTACCTATACAACCAACTGTACCAATACATCCACTGTACCTATACATCCAACTGTACCTATACATCCAACTGTACCTATACAACCAACTGTACAATACATCCAACTGTACCTATACATCCAACTGTACCTACATCCAACTGTACCTATAACCAACTGTACCTATACATCCAACTGTACCTATACATCCAACTGTACCTATACATCCAACTGTACCATACAACCAACTGTACCTATACACTGTACGACATCCAACTGTACCTATACATCCAACTGTACCTATACATCCAGCTGTACCAATACATCCAACTGTACCAATACAACCAACTGTACCAATACATCCAACTGTACCTATACATCCAACTGTACCTATACAACCAACTGTACCTATACATCCAACTGTACCTATACATCCAACTGTACCTATACATCCAACTGTACCAATACATCCAACTGTACCTATACATCCAACTGTACCTATACATCCAACTGTACCTATACAACCAACTGTACCAATACATCCAACTGTACCTATACATCCAACTGTACCTATACAACCAACTGTACCTATACATCCAACTGTACCAATACAACCAACTGTACCAATACAACCAACTGTACCTATACATCCAACTGTACCTATACATCCAACTGTACCTATACATCCAACTGTACCTATACATCCAACTGTACCTATACATCCAACTGTACCTATACAACCAACTGTACCTATACATCCAACTGTACCTATACATCCAACTGTACCTATACATCCAACTGTACCTATACATCCAACTGTACCTATACATCCAACTGTACCAATACATCCAACTGTACCAATACATCCAACTGTACCAATACATCCAACTGTACCTATACATCCAACTGTACCTATACAACCAACTGTACCTATACATCCAACTGTACCTATACATCCAACTGTACCTATACATCCAACTGTACCTATACATCCAACTGTACCAATACATCCAACTGTACCTATACATCCAACTGTACCTATACAACCAACTGTACCTATACATCCAACTGTACCTATACAACCAACTGTACCTATACATCCAACTGTACCAATACATCCAACTGTACCAATACATCCAACTGTACCTATACATCCAACTGTACCTATACATCCAACTGTACCTATACATCCAACTGTACCTATACATCCAACTGTACCAATACAACCAACTGTACCTATACATCCAACTGTACCTTTACATCCGACTGTACCTATACATCCAACTGTACCTATACATCCAACTGTACCTATACATCCAACTGTACCTATACATCCAACTGTACCTATACAACCAACTGTACCTATACATCCAACTGTACCTATACAACCAACTGTACCTATACATCCAACTGTACCTATACATCCAACTGTACCAATACATCCAACTGTACCAATACATCCAACTGTACCTATACATCCAACTGTACCTATACATCCAACTGTACCTATACATCCAACTGTACCTATACATCCAACTGTACCTATACATCCAACTGTACCAATACAACCAACTGTACCTATACATCCAACTGTACCTATACAACCAACTGTACCTATACATCCAACGTACCAATACATCCAACTGTACTATACATCCAACTGTACCTATACATCCAACTGTACCTATACATCCAACTGTACCTATACATCCAACTGTACCTATACAACCAACTGTACCTATACATCCAACTGTACCTATACATCCAACTGTACCAATACATCCAACTGTACTATACATCCAACTGTACCTATACATCCAACTGTACCAATACATCCAACTGTACCTATACATCCAACTGTACCTATACAACCAACTGTACCTATACATCCAACTGTACCTATACAACCAACTGTACCAATACATCCAACTGTACCTATACATCCAACTGTACCAATACATCCAACTGTACCTATACATCCAACTGTACCTATACATCCAACTGTACCTATACATCCAACTGTACCTATACATCCAACTGTACCTATACAACCAACTGTACCTATACATCCAACTGTACCTATACATCCAACTGTACCTATACATCCAACTGTACCTATACAACCAACTGTACCTATACATCCAACTGTACCTATACATCCAACTGTACCTATACATCCAACTGTACCTATACATCCAACTGTACCAATACATCCAACTGTACTATACATCCAACTGTACCTATACAAACATCCAACTGTACCAATACATCCAACTGTACCAATACATCCAACTGTACCAATACATCCAACTGTACCAATACATCCAACTGTACCTATACATCCAACTGTACCTATACATCCAACTGTACCTATACATCCAACTGTACCTATACATCCAACTGTACCTATACATCCAACTGTACCAATACATCCAACTGTACCTATACATCCAACTGTATACCTATACATCCAACTGTACCTATACATCCAACTGTACCTATACATCCAACTGTACCTATACAACCAACTGTACCTATACATCCAACTGTACCTATACATCCAACTGTACCTATACATCCAACTGTACCTATACAACCAAACTGTACCTATACATCCAACTGTACCTATACATCCAACTGTACCTATACATCCAACTGTACCTATACATCCAACTGTACCTATACATCCAACTGTACCAATACAACCAACTGTACCTATACAACCAACTGTACCTATACAACCAACTGTACCTATACATCCAACTGTACCTATACATCCAACTGTACCAATACATCCAACTGTACCAATACATCCAACTGTACCTATACATCCAACTGTACCTATACATCCAACTGTACCAATACATCCAACTGTACCAATACATCCAACTGTACCAATACATCCAACTGTACCTATACATCCAACTGTACCTATACAACCAACTGTACCTATACATCCAACTGTACCTATACATCCAACTGTACCTATACAACCAACTGTACCTATACATCCAACTGTACCTATACAACCAACTGTACCAATACATCCAACTGTACCTATACAACCAACTGTACCAATACATCCAACTGTACCTATACATCCAACTGTACCTATACATCCAACTGTACCTATACATCCAACTGTACCTATACATCCAACTGTACCTATACATCCAACTGTACCTATACATCCAACTGTACCAATACATCCAACTGTACCAATACATCCAACTTTAGGCACGATATCTCGATCCTAAAAGAAAGTTAACTCCAACTAAGTTATTAAGGGGAGATATCCACATGAGGGATTTTTTTCTGGACCCTTTTCTCCCTCATGTACCCATTGCTTCCAGATTTTAAGACCTCCAACTGTACCTAGTAGTTTGGATACTATAAGACATTTTGCCCCATTTCTGTCAATTTTAAGACCTTTCGTGCCGTTAAGGTGTCGTTTTTTTCCTGGCGAGCGATAGCGAGCCTGTAATTTAAGAGCAACCGGCCTAGACATTTTTCTACCGAAAAATGTACAAATTTATCTTGAAAGGGGGTCTAGGGGATGTAATTTTAAGCTTGATGAAAAAGTAGGGAACAAACTAAATACCTCCCCTTAAAACGTATATATAAGAATGTTAATCCTTTACAACCGTTTACTAACTACAAACTTTCCCAACGATACTATTTATTTGAAATATTAAGTCGAACTGAATTTACATCCACCTGTACCTAGACATCCAACTGTACAAATATCTGATCCTAAAATAAAGATAACTCCAACTACCTTATTAAATACATATGCACTGAGGGATTTTTACTGGAGAGTCACCGTTTTTTTTTAATTCCTTTTCTCTCCTTTCCCCTGGCTTGTATCCATTTGGCCCCATTCAGCCAACTGTTTTAAGACGTTTATCCCCATCCAGGTGTCGATTTCTTCCTGGCGAGCGATAGCGAGCCAGCATTGTATAGAGAAATCCGGCTTCGCCGGAGAAATTTTTCTATCGAAAAATGTACAAATTTAGCTTGCTGTCAAAACAAAAATATATATGCTGGCTCGCTACCGCTCGCCAGAAAAATATTGACACCTGGATGGGGGTATACGTCTTAAAACAGTAGGCTGAATGGGGCCCAATGGATAAAAGCCAAAGAGAGAGGGAGAGAAAGAGAAAAAAAGCGAGGTGCAACACAACACCTTAATACAACAGATATATAATAAATAAAAAGAACCCCACAAACCTGCAATAGAGAGGTGATCAGCTTACACAATATATAGATGAATTTCCTACATCGTGAAACATACTGAATACGAGGCATTCTAGGGCAATATGTATACAAATGTTAAGAGATTGGTGATGGGCTGGTCTATCAGAGTGAGAGCTGAGCGATCTCTGCCATACCCATAGCTTACTCTGACTGTTCCTTTAGCTTATATATTTTCTAGATCTCAAGTGACGGCGTCTCTTCCGTGGATTGATCTCCCAATCTACCAAGATTGGAAGCCAAAGCGTCACTTTTTTCCCTTGCCCCTCAACTTTCTGTTCATAATTGCTGAGGGGCACAGGGCCCTGGGTGGGGCTTTGGTTTCCTGGGCGTTTCCGCACCCTCCTCAGCTCCCCGCCATGGAGTGGCTTCGGTCACCCAGGCTTTATTGTGGTCGGCAGGGAGGGTTCAGTGGAGGCGCTCGGTTATGGCCTTGGAATTGCTCGGGGCCTTGGGGCTGTTCGGCCAGGCAGCTTGGGGAACAACAACAACAACAACAACGTAAGTAAGAGATAATATGTTATATTGACTAATTGATATATGTAGACAAAATTACTATAACTATAAAATGTTTTTAGAATAATTTTAAATACTAAAAAATGGAAACTTCTTTACAAAACAGTGTTGACAGACTGCTTACCACTATTAATGTTGTTGATGAAGAGTTAAAGGGCGGGAGAGAAAACTTGTTACACCCTACTACACACACGGGCACAACACTCCCGGGACGCCAAGGATGGAATGGGGAGGCGAAGCGATGAACAATGACACTGGGCAGGAGGAAGATGTGCGGTGAAGAGACGAGACGAGAATGGTGGAACCAACACAAACCCTACAAGTTAAAGGCGGCCCAGGGCACTGACGGGGAAGGTGAAGTGACCTCCAAGATTTGCCAAAGATTGTGCCGGGCTCAGAGCCATCGAGGGTCACAGGTCCAGGAGTTGATAAACCCCACCAACCAGAGAGGAAAACAGATGGTGTAGAAGCCGTCACAGATGGATGAACAGAAGATGACGAAGTAGAAGCAGGGCAACGTGGAGGTAGGGGATAAACTGGGGAGAGAGGCCGAGGGATCACTGACACAGGAGACATTCACCGGGGACGACTCACGGAGGAAAGAATAAACTCCACACTATAATTGCGAAATACATGCACGCCATCTGTTGGCCATGCTAGTTGATAAGAGAATGGGATTACAATAGGTTTTAAAGAAAACGTATTTAGGAAAGCTATCTAATTTATTAATTTCACTTCCAACACCCAACACCTGTCAATGAAATTAATGACTATGATAAATGTATGTCTTGGTGGTTGATGGTGGTTGAGATAGTAGTGGTAGTGCTGGTGTTGGTAGTAGCAGCGGGGGGGGGGGGGGGGGTAGTGATATTAGTGGCTGTAAAGGTAGTGGTGATGATGGTGGTGGTGGTGCTGGTGGTGATGTGGTGTTGGTTCTGCAGGTTGTGAAGTTTCAGGAGGGATGCTCTTATCAATGATAAACGATGGTGGTGGTGGTGGTCGAGGTGGTGGTGGTGGTGGTGGTGGTGGTGATGAAAATGGTGCTGGTGGTGGAAATGGTCGAGGTGATGGAGGTAGAAATGGTGGTTGTTGAGGTAGAAATAGTGGTGGTGGAGGTGGTTGAAGTAGAAATAGTGGTGGTGGTGGTGGAAATGGTGGTGGTGGTGGTCGAGGTCCTGTTAGTGTTAGTATTGATAGGTGTAGTGCTGATCGAGGTTCGGGTGGTGTTAGTGTTGGCACTATAGTTATGATCGAGATGCAGCAGTAGTAATGTGCGGAGATGTGCGCTTTACCAATCACATCCTAAGCTGAATCACGTCTTCCTTGGCGCATATCCTATCTGCCCACCAAATGTCGTGAACATCGGTTAATAACTTTATGAGATATCTTATTTACATACATAAATTCAAGTACATTGGGGTTTGTAATTGATGATTAATGTTTAGCACGGGGTGTTACTTATTACAGACAAACAAACAGACAAACTGTGGCACAAACATAACCTTTCAAGTTCGCGGACGTAACAAGACAAGGCAGCTTTATGCAAGAATCCTAAAACTCAACAATTACAAGGAAGTGAATGAATGAAAGACATGGAGAGAGAGAGAGAGAGAGAGAGAGAGAGAGAGCGAGAGCGAGCAAGGAATAGCGAGATACAACAAGAGCCAGCAGAGGACATCATAATTATACACAAGAGAGAGAGAGAGAGAGAGAGAGAGAGAGAGAGAGAGAGAGAGCGAGAGCGAGCAGGGAATAGCGAGATACAAGAGACAACAGAAGACATCATATACACAAGAGAGAGAGAGAGAGCGAGAGCGAGAGCGAGCAAGGAATAGCGAGATACAAGAGACAGCAGAATACATCATATACACAAGAGAGAGAGAGAGAGCAGCAGGTATAGGAAACATCACATACGCACAAGACCAATGCAGCTTTACCAGTCTGTCTCATAACCCCTGACAATGATACCAGATACGGAACCACACATACGCTCAACACACAACAAGACTCGGTAGTTCTCCTGCATTATCTCCACCTTCTCCACCACCACCTCCATCTTCTCCACCACCACCACCAAAAAATCTACAACAGCCACCACCACCTTCACCAACATCTCGTCCACCACCTCCACCTCTTCTACATCCACCACCACCAAATCTACAACAGCCATCACCACATTCACCAACATCTCCACCACCACCTCCACCTCTTCCACATCCACCACCACCAAATCTACAACCATCACCACATTCACCAACATCTCCTCCACCACCTCCACAACCACCACCTTCACCAACATCTCCACCACCACCTCCACCTCTTCCACATCCACCACCACCACCAAATCTACAACAGCCATCACCACATTCACCAAAATCTCCTCCACCACCACCACCAACATCTCCACCACCACCTCCACCTTCTCCACCACCAAATCTACCAGAGCCAAATATAGATAGAGAGAAATAGAAGACAAGAACACAAGATAGAGAGAGCGAGAGACCGATACAGTCAATTGTGTTCGTTCTCCACCAACATCTCCACCGCCGCCCCAACCTGCTCTACTCATTCATTGGTACCTTCAACAACAGAGAGAGAGAGAGAGAGAGAGAGAGAGAGAGAGAGAGAGAGAGAGAGAGAGAGAGAGAGAGAGAGGATGAGAATAAGAGAGAGAGAAAGGATGAGAGTAAGAGAGAGTGAGATTAAGAGTGAGAGTGTGTGTGAGTGTGATAGTGATAGTGAATAAGAGTAAGAATATGGCATAGCGAGATACAACAAGAGACGCAGCAAGACACATCCTCATACATAATTATACACATGACCGAGACATGTACTTTACCAGCCTGCCACATAACCCCTCACATGACAGAACAGACGGAACCACACGAGCTGAACACACAGATCTATTCTCTCCAAAAGCACAACCACCATCATCATTAACTCCCGTCCACTCACCGATTCTCTGAAATCTCTCTCTCTCTCTCTCTCTCTTCGCCGTAATGTTTCATCTCTCTCGCTATTCTATCGCTATTACAATAATTAGTGTTCCTCAGAGTTCTCTGTGTATACCACCTCCTCTACATAGGGTACATAGTACCCGTCTTGCAACACAATCCCGCCTTACTCTGTGCAACTCTCCAACCCAAGAGTGTTGAAACGATACTCCCAACCTTTCTTCTATTCAACAGCTGAGCTCTGGAACTCTCTCCTAATTGAAACCATTTTCCCCCACCCTATGACTTAGATTGTTTCAAACTCAGTGTGTCCAGACATTTTGGCTCGAACATTCCTTGATTTTGCCCCTGTCACTCTTTCAACTCTGGGGGTGGCACTCGTCACAAGCAGTTATGCCTTTTTGTCTCCCTAATCCACATAACAAAAACAAAAAACACGGCTTCACCTTCACCACCACAACGATTTCAGCCACCATCACCACCACCTTCATCCCTGCCACCACCACAATCACAGACAGACACAGACATACAGAAACAAAGAACAAGACAGCAAGAGAGGTGGCAGCAGTCAGTCACAGCGAGATACACAGCAAGAGAAAACAGCATCAGAAATACATCATCATATACTGTACACAAGACCAAGGCAGCTTTACCAGGATGTCACATAACCCCTGACAATGATACAACTGACGAAACCACGCAAGCTGAACACACAACCAGATTTGTTTTCTCCACGCCTTCCACCATCACCGTTCCACCTCCTCCATCACAATGATTGCAGCTACCACCACCACCACCACCACCATCATCCCTACAATTACCATCATTACCGTTCCACCTCCTCCACCACAATGATTGCAGCTACCACCACCACCACCATCATCCCTACAATCACCATCATTACCGTTCCACCTCCTCCACCACAATGATTGCAGCTACTACCACCACCACCACCATCATCATCCCTACAATCACCATCATTACCGTTCCACCTCCTCCACCACAATGATTGCAGCTACCACCACCACCACCACCATCAATCCTACAATTACCATCATTACCGTTCCACCTCCTCCACCACAATGATTGCAGCTACCACCACCACCACCACCATCATCCCTACAATCACCATCATTACCGTTCCACCTCCTCCCCCACAATGATTGCAGCTACCACCACCACCACCACCATCATCCCTACAATTACCATCATTACCGTTCCACCTCCTCCACCACAATGATTGCAGCTACCACCACCACCACCACCATCATCCCTACAATCACCATCATTACTGTTCCACCTCCTCCACCACAATGATTGTAGCTACCACCACCACCACCACCATCATCCCTACAATTACCATCATTACCGTTCCACCTCCTCCACCACAATGATTGCAGCTACCACCACCACCACCACCATCATCCCTACAATTACCATCATTACCGTTCCACCTCCTCCACCACAATGATTGCAGCTACCACCACCACCACCACCATCATCCCTACAATTACCATCATTACCGTTCCACCTCCTCCACCACAATGATTGCAGCTACAACCACCACCACCACCATCATCCCTACAATTACCATCATTACCGTTCCACCTCCTCCACCACAATGATTGCAGCTACTACCACCACCACCACCATCATCATCCCTACAATCACCATCATTACCGTTCCACCTCCTCCACCACAATGATTGTAGCTACCACCACCACCACCACCATCATCCCTACAATTACCATCATTACCGTTCCACCTCCTCCACCACAATGATTGCAGCTACCACCACCACCACCATCATCATCCCTACAATCACCATCATTACCGTTCCACCTCCTCCACCACAATGATTGCAGCTACCACCACCACCACCATCATCATCCCTACAATCACCATCATTACCGTTCCACCTCCTCCACCACAATGATTATAGCTACCACCACCACCACCACCATCATCCCTACAATCACCATCATTACCGTTCCACCTCCTCCACCACAATGATTATAGCTACCACCACCACCACCACCATCATCATCCCTACAATCACCATCATTACCGTTCCACCTCCTCCCCCACAATGATTGCAGCTACCACCACCACCACCATCATCCCTACAATCACCATCATTACCGTTCCACCTCCTCCACCACAATGATTGTAGCTACCACCACCATCATCCCTACAATTACCATCATTACCGTTCCACCTCCTCCACCACAATGATTGCAGCTACCGCCACCACCACCACCATCATCCCTACAATTACCATCATTACCGTTCCACCTCCTCCACCACAATGATTGCAGCTACCACCACCACCACCACCATCATCATCCCTACAATCACCATCATTACCGTTCCACCTCCTCCACCACAATGATTGTAGCTACCACCACCACCACCATCATCCCTACAATTACCATCATTACCGTTCCACCTCCTCCACCACAATGATTGCAGCTACCACCACCACCACCATCATCATCCCTACAATCACCATCATTACCGTTCCACCTCCTCCACCACAATGATTGCAGCTACCACCACCACCACCATCATCATCCCTACAATCACCATCATTACCGTTCCACCTCCTCCACCACAATGATTATAGCTACCACCACCACCACCACCATCATCATCCCTACAATCACCATCATTACCGTTCCACCTCCTCCCCCACAATGATTGCAGCTACCACCACCACCACCACCACTATCATCATCCCTACAATCACCATCATTACCATTCCTACCTCCTCCCCCACAATGATTGCAGCTACCACCACCACCACCATCATCCCTACAATCACCATCATTACCGTTCCACCTCCTCCACCACAATGATTGCAGCTACCACCACCACCACCACCGTCATCCCTACAATCACCATCATTACCGTTCCACCTCCTCCACCACAATGATTGCAGCTACCAATACCACCACCATCACCACCACCACCACCATCCCTACAATCACCATTATTACCGTTACACCTCCTCCACCACAATGACTGCAGCTACCACCACCACCACCATCCCTACAATCACCATCATTACCGTTCCACCTCCTCCCCCACAATGATTGCAGCTACCACCACCACCACCATCATCATCCCTACAATTACCATTATTACCGTTCCACCTCCTCCACCACAATGATTGCAGCTACCACCACCACCACCACCATCATCCCTACAATTACCATTATTACCGTTCCACCTCCTCCACCACAATGATTGCAGCTACCACCACCACCACCACCATCATCCCTACAATCACCATCATTACCGTTCCACCTCCTCCCCCACAATGATTGCAGCTACCACCACCACCACCACCACCATCCCTACAATAACCATTATTACCGTTCCACCTCCTCCCCCACAATGATTGCAGCTACCACCACCACCACCACCATCATCCCTACAATCACCATTATTACCGTTCCACCTCCTCCCCCACAATGATTGCAGCTACCACCACCACCACCATCATCCCTACAATCACCATCATTACCGTTCCACCTCCTCCCCCACAATGATTGCAGCTACCACCACCACCAACATCATCCCTACAATCACCATCATTACCGTTCCACCTCCTCCACCGCAATGATTGAAGCTACCACCACCACCACCATCATCCCTACAATCACCATCATTACCGTTCCACCTCCTCCCCCACAATGATTGCAGCTACCACCACCACCACCATCATCCCTACAATCACCATCATTACCGTTCCACCTCCTCCCCCACAATGATTGCAGCTACCACCACCACCAACATCATCCCTACAATCACCATCATTACCGTTCCACCTCCTCCCCCACAATGATTGCAGCTACCACCACCACCACCATCATCCCTACAATCACCATCATTACCGTTCCACCTCCTCCCCCACAATGATTGCAGCTACCACCACCACCACCATCATCCCTACAATCACCATCATTACCGTTCCACCTCCTCCCCCACAATGATTGCAGCTACCACCACCACCACCATCATCCCTACAATCACCATCATTACCGTTCCACCTCCTCCCCCACAATGATTGCAGCTACCACCACCACCAACATCATCCCTACAATCACCATCATTACCGTTCCACCTCCTCCACCACAACAATTACAGCTGCCACCACCACCTTCGTCCATATAGTCCATTTATTATTGTCCATTCTTTGTAGATAGGCGAAAAATCCTATCCGTTAACCTTTATAACTAAAACGCGACTTGAGTAATCAAGCTGATATTTCTACCATTTGGGGAGAGTCAGTCAGTCAGGGAATAGGTGTGGACAGTTACAGCCCATTTGCTCTAGCCCTTTGTGAGTTAAAGAGGTTAGGGGTCACGATTTCTGGCCTATCTACAAAGAATGGACTATAGTACCACCATCACGAGAGACAGACACAGTTATAGAGCACTTACATAAAAAAAAAAAAAAAAAAAAAAAAAAGGCCCAACCGCATCAGAAACACATCATAATTATACTGTACACAAGACCAAGACAGCTTTACTATAGTCCATGCATTATTATAGGTTGGGCAGAAATCCTAACTTCTAACCTCTGTAAATCAAAACGGGCTAACAGTGGTTCTTAACCTGGGGGGCACGCCCGCCCAGGGGGGCGTTTGACAATGCTAGGGGGGGTGTGGGGTAATCAAAGTTCAAAATTGGGCTAGGCCATTCAAATGCATATAGGGTAATCGCAAATATATATATAAATAAGAACATTTGATAGGAAAAACAACCGTCATTCCGAGCAACCACATGTAATGTTGACATAAAACCATTAATCAGTTTTAATCCTTGCATGCAGATTGGTTATTTGTTCGCCCTTTTTACAGTATCTTGCGTCTTAAGCATCCATATGGAGTGGATCAAATAAAAATAGTTTTCTAGGCATCAGAGACGTGGGGTAGGTGGGGGGGGGGGGGGGCCATCATGAATACAGTCCTGACCAAAGGGGGGCGCGGAGCTAAAAAGGTTAAGAACCACTGGGCTAGAGCAAATGAGATGTCAAATGTTCACACATAATCCCTAGCCAAGTCTTCCTATTTGGTAGAAAAATGAGCTCGATTACTCTTGTCCTTTTTTTAGTTTAATAGACTAGAGGTTAGGATGTCTGCCCAACCTAAAATGAACTGACTATAGGATGTCACATAACAACAGACAAAACCGCAGGAACTGAACCCACAGATCTATATTCTCCACCACAACCCACATCACCACCTTCCATACCTCCACCACAACCACCATCACCACCAAACCTTCACCACCACCTTCACCATCACCGGTACATTAACGACCACTACAGTCACCACCTCCATCACCATTAACCCTTTGAGTACCAGCGACGTGTTATATATATTGTTCTAGCTTTATTTAGATGATATTATGCAGCTTAGGAAGGATCTGTGGTAGTTCAAAGGGTTGGATGAGATAGTGTGAAGCCTTACTATTGCTAAAGGTCCTTCCTAAGCTGAATACAATCATCTAATAGTTGCCAGAATATGATTAAAAGGACGTCCCTGGTAGTGAAGGGGTTAACAACGGAAGCCACCACCACCACCACTACCACTATAAGGTAGCGCCAACCAACTTGACAATAATCTTGATCCCTGGCCTGTCTGTAACTCAATAGGGCCTAGAGCAAACTGGCCACCAACCACTCACCCAATCAACAAACCAAACACCCACTCACCCAACCAACAGTCCAACCACCAACTCATCCAACCACTCACCCAACCAACCATCCAATCACCCACTCATCCAACCAATCATCCAATCACCCAACCAACCATCCAATCATCAACTCACCCAACCAACTATCCAATCACCCACTCACCCAACCAACAGTCCAACCACCAACTCATTTAACCAACCATCCAATCACCCACTCACCCAACCAACAAACCAACCACCAACTATCCAACAAACAGTCCAACCACCAACTCATCCAACCAACCATCCACTCACCCACCCACCCAATCAACAATACCAACCAGCCACTCACCCAACCAACAATCCTACCAACCATCCAATCACCCCACTCATCCACCAACCCCTCACCCAACCAACTACTCACCCACCAACCAACCAACGAACCAAACAACCACCCACTCACCCAACCAACAGTCCAACCACCAACTCATCCAATCACCCACCCACCAACAAACCGTCCAGTCAGCCAGTCACACATTCACCTCACTGCATTCCAGCCTGGTATGTATTGAATTTTATCCGTCCCCATGCCAACCAACCATCTCACTCACCCACCCACCAACCATACCAATCAACCAACTAATCACCAACACACCCAGCTACCCAACCAACCAAACAACACACCCACCCACCCACCTACCTACCAACCAACTACCAACCAACCAACCATCCTAGCACCGACTTGACAGCGTCGGAATCTGAACGCATAATTAATATCCGGATTCACAATTAAATCTCGCGGGCGTCATCAGGTGGGACGACATTGTGCGAATATTAAGGGGGAGATAGGCGCTTTTTCTGGATCCCCTTCTCCCTCATGTTAACCCTCTGAGGATCATGACGCGTTTTGGCAGTTTATTCTGGCTATCATTAGACGATTTTGTTTAGATTAGAAGGGGTAAATGGAAACTAGACGGGTTTAACTGAATCAGTTGTTACCCTTTAAATTCCCACAGATCCTTCCTAAGCTGTATACAATCGTCTAATGGTAGCCAGAATAAACTGTCGAAACGCGTCATGATTTTCAAAGGGGCTAAGCATATTAGTATTGGTAATTTAAGACATTCGTTCCATTAGTTTGGCGATTTTGAGACTTTTCGCCCTATTTCTTTGTCAATATTAAGACCGTTCGTGTCATTTAGGTGTCGATGTTTTCCTGGCGAGCGATAGCGAGCCTGTAATTTTAGAAGGAACCGGGACATTTATCTTGAAAGGATGTATAGGGGGTGTTTTTATAAGCTTGATGGAGGTCTAGCGAGGAAATTAATAAATTAATATAGACATACACCAAAAAACAAGCACTGTCCCCTTAATAAACGGCGGTGGGCGGGATGGACACCGCTTGACATTTGACACAACACTGCCTCGGGAATCATTGCAGAGGCAGTGTAATAATGTCTGTCGGATGTTGAGTATGGGGTGTCAATCATCAGTAAATAAGTCGAGTCTGGTAAGTTATTGATATTGACTACCCTGTGGAGAATTATCGGGGCTGCCACAGTGTAATAATGTCTGTCAGATGTTGAGTATGGAGTGTCATCTCGCAGTAAACCTTTAGAAGATACTTTGATGCATTATTTTTTCTGAATATTATTTAACGAGTTCATTCAGATTAGGAAGGGTATACGGAAGTCAAGTTTCCCATATTACTAGGGCAGCAACTGTGTAATAATGTCTGCCAGATGTTGAATATGGGATGTTAAAATGCAAAACACTATTTGATAGACTGCAGTATTGCTTCAAACTCCGTGTGTCCAGGCATTTTGGCTCGAACGTCCCTTGATTTTGGTCCTGTTACTCTTTCAACTATGGGGGAGGCACTCGCTTCAGGCAGTTCTGCCTTTTGTCTCCCTCTCTCACATAGAAAAAAAACCCTACAGATTGATTGACTGACTAACTGACTGACTAACTGTTTGACTGATTGATTGGCTGCCTGATTGAGTTACTGACTAGTTAAGGGGAGTGGGTCGTTTTTCTGGTCCCCTTTCTTCCTCATCTTTAGCCCCACTAATTTTCAGATTTTTAGACGTGCGGCCCATTAGTTTGGCGATTTTCAGACCTTTCACCCCATTTAATTCGTGCCATTTAGGTGTTAATTTTTCCTGGCGAGCGATAGCGAGCCTATAATCTTAGGAGAAACCGGCCGACTGTCTGATGGATTCACAAAATGGCTGACTGACTGACTGACTGACTGACTGACTCCTGGACTAACTGGTTTATATATTACACACCATTACTC